>JADKXW010016248.1:0-25600 GCA_017315185.1 Bubo scandiacus
AAAAAACAGTCCTTAAGGTCCATGACAATGATTTCCCAATCTTGAGGTATCATGGCAGGTGAAGGCATGCCTGGTTGCAGAGCCCCCATCGTAGCCATGACAGCATTGACTTGCCGCAGGTCATGTAAAAATCGCCATTTTCCTGATTTCTTTTTTATCACAAACACTGGAGTGTTCCATGGGCTCTGAGAGGGTTCAATGTGTCCAGCAGCTAGCTGTTCTGCCACCAATTCTTGCAGGGCTTTTAATTTCTCAATTGGTAGGGGCCACTGATCCACCCACACAGGGTTATTCGTTAACCAAGTTAAAACAAGCGTGGGCTGTCTAACACCCTGCAGCACAGTGGCCCCCATTAAAAATCCGTGGTAATTTTCACCCCCCATTGTGACAAGCAATCCCTCCCCCATAAATTGAGGGGAGCTGCTGTCACATATGGTTTAATGACTGCTTGTTGGCCCTCAGGATTGGTAATCAGAACTGCTGTGGCTGCCGTCCTTGCTCGTGTGGATCCTCCCAGCCCCACTACCCCTGTGTCCGCATCCTCTGTTGGCCAGGTGGATGGCCACAGATAATCAGAAATAATAGTCACATCGGCTCCGGTGTCCAGGAGCCCCGCAAGCCTTACTGTGGTCGGCGATTGTCCGTGATTCGACAGTGTGCACGTCATATGTGGTCGGGATGATGAAACAGTCTGAGACCAGCAAACTTGAGGGGGTCCCGTAGAGCTGAAGCCTCCATCGCATCGCAGTCTCTGTTCTGCTTTTGAAACACAACTCGGAAAAAGAATAAGTTGAGCAATGCGAGTACCTTTTGGGATTGTTACTGGTGGGTGGGGGGTTGAAACCAGTGCACAAATTTGACCTGTAAAATCAGCATCAATAACTCCTACATGCACAATCAGTCCATTTAACGTGCTACTTGATCTTCCTAGTAGCAATGCACTCAGTCCTCGTCCTATAGGACCCCTCGCATCAAGAGGGACCTTAATGTCTTTGGTGACTATAGTTACTGTGTCGGCGGTGGACACATCCAACCCTGCTGAGCCAGTTGTTGCGGCTGATAGCTGTTCGAAGAGGGGAGTTGGCCGGCTGTCGGGAGGGGATTTGTTGTCCTCGCGCGCCCTTTCGCGCTCTTTTTGTGGTTTCCCTGTAGTGGCTGCCCGTTAACATGAAATTTGGAATGACATTGTTTTGCAAAATGTCCCAGTTTTCCGCATTTGTTGCAATTAGTTCCCGGTAGGATGTTCACCGGTTGTTTACCTGGTGATGTTCTGTTTGGACAGGCTACCTTCATGTGCCCTTGTTTGCCGCACCCAAAGCATTTCCCTGAATTTCTCATATTCATAGCAGTAGCTAGGGCAGCCACTTGCGCTGCCATCTGAGCAGCCACCTTATGTTCCACTGTCCCAACCTTAGAACACGCAGCCACCATGTCAGGAATAGAAGGATCTCCCGGTAAAGACTGTATTATCTTTTGACAGTCCTCATTAGCATTATCTTTTGCTAACTGTTTGCACAACATTTGCCTTAACGTCTCATCTTCTACCTGTTTTTCCAGTGCGGCAGATATTTTTTCTACAAACTGCAAAAAGGGCTCTCTGGGGCCTTGGCGGATAGCAATGTATTTTTGTTTTGGAGCTGCCATTTCCATGGTTCGCTTTAATGCCGTAATTCCTATATGTTGTGCCTGTTCAAGAACAATCGGAGGCCACGTAGCTTGCAGTTGAGGGTTACTAAACGGCCCCTCACCAAGCAAAGCATCCTCTCCGAGGCCTAGCCTCGGGTCATCCTGTGGCAGTCGTAAATTATTCTGCGCGGGCGCGCATGCCATCTGCCTCCAAGTAGATTGAAACACTTGTAATTGCACAGGCTGAAACAGCACTTGTGCGAGATGCGTAACGTCATATGGACACAGCAAATCTGTGCTGATTATTCGAATAAGTTGCATCACCTCAGGAGAATTGATTCCAAATTTCTGTGCTTTATTCTGCAAATCCTGCACCACCTTCCAGCTGATTGGATTGTGCTCATCGTGCTCGTTTGTGCCTGCAACAGCTTTGTAAACAGGGAATGCATCAGGAGCCTCTGCTGCTATATCTACAGGCTTTGGACATGCCGGGGTTGGAGAGTATGGGCTGAGGCGTTCAACCAGATCCCAGTTGCCAGCCTCGGCAGCATACTTCCTAACTCCCTCCCAAAATCGATCAGGGGATCTTGGGACTACAGTTATTGTGGATGGAGGGAGAGTCCATGGCTGGGCTTTTTTCACTATGGGTTTATCTGTAATATGCAGAGTTCGCATAGCAGCAGTTAAAGCTTCTTCTCCCTCACTTTCATTTTTGCTCTCACTCTCCAGCTCTGTGTTATTCGCCATATTTTCCTCCTCGGGGGGGGGCGATGGAATCACCCCTTCTGCTGCTGCGCCACTAGGGGCTGCCGCTGCATCGCTAGGTGGGGGGGGGCCCTCATCGCCCCGCAAAATATTTAATGGCGGAGGAGGAGGAGGTGGGCAAGGGCGTGATCTGCTTTTGCCCGTGAGGGGTTTCCTGCCTGCTATCGCTGACGCTGGGGCATCAGCTTCATTTGCCCCTTGGTCACAATCTCTCCCCTTCCTAACATTTTCTGGTTTCTCATCTTTCTTTTGCTCATCATTCGCCTCACATTCTGCTTTCCATTCCTTCAGGGTCTCGCTTAATAGGCGCCATGTGGTTGCCAACTCACATGCCTCTTTTTGTCCTTTAGAGACCTCATCCAATATTTTCAATCCTACTGCTTGCCATGCACTCACACTGAATGCAGTAACTGTTGTGGCTTCAAAGCCTTGCATCTTACTCCATATCAAAATCTTTTTCAGGCTTTGTTCTGAGGTTTTAACTCCTTTTCTTTTTAATAGGGCTTTCCAGGTAGACAAAATTGTCTCCTCTTCTTTTGTTAATTGCTGCCCCATAATTACAGTCCCGTTCCCGGTGGCTCACCTTTTTAGGTGTCGAAGTTCAGGTCCGGACCAAGCAGATTCCCTCTGCTCTCAGCTACACCGGGCTCCGTCTCCGCAGCTCTTCCCGCCACCGTTATACTTCTCCATAGCTCTCCCCGCTGCAGAATACGTCACCTTTAAATGATCACTTCACCCGATCACGTCAGGGTCACCATTTGTCGCAGTAGAGACGGACACGACAAACATCAGATTGTGTGAAATGACCAAAATGGCTGCAAAAGTCCCTTTATTGTTCTAACAAGTCTTTTTAAAACCTTCTTCAAAGTAGGTGTTCATACAGGATTGGTTTACTTTAGTAACTAACAGTTCACGATTGGGTGATAGTTTCTCGCCTGAATCGTCAGGACAGTTCTTCTTATCTTAGTTCTCTAATCTTGTTTCCATGGCACTTCTCGGGACTTTCTGGCCTCTCATGGATACACTGGAATCTCGTCAAGGTTAAATTCTTCTTCAGTTAGACTAGAGGCACACCCGCTGCCTCCCCCTACACCAGATACCTGGGAGTTGTACCTCACCCTGTTTCTAACATCATAAAAGGACTCATATAAGCCTAGTGAAAGTAACATCTGGTTTATATGTCACTTAAAAGAAACTAAATGAATGAGAGATATCAGCTATATGTTTGGAGGAAAAGTTCTCCAACCAAATCCATAAACGTTGCCTTTATCCCCAGTGGTGGTATTTACATATGCATTTACTTATGCATGTATTAGCCACAACTACTCTGTACTTCCTGCAGCTAATACTCCTGTTTACTACTTCACTTGCAACGCTCCTATGTTATAAGATCGCCAGATACTGGGGCAATGAATGTCTGACAACACTGATTAGCTTAAAGCAAAACATAACTTCATTAGTGTCTTGTAAGGACACTTGATGTTTAAACAGTCCCATTTCCTAGTTTACAAGCATTTCAAACCTAGCACATCAGTGCCATACAAGGTTAATTGCTCTTAGTAATACACTAATGGAAACCTACTGCTTTTGTATATGATAGAAAACCACCATAAACATATTTCTTTCATTTATTAGACCATTATCCCAAGTGTGCATAGTCTTCAATCTGTTAAGAAAATTTTAAGCTGAGTCTCCTTAAACCCTAATTGCTCTTAGTTTGTATATGTCCATTATCTATTAAGACTAAAATCCATAGCATTCAGCAGTTGCATATGCACAGGCAGACAGCAATGCTGCCACTCAGTCACCCCAAGGCTACCTTTGGGAGACTGCGCCAACATGCATGAGCTTTCTGTTTTCTGGGAAAGCCAAAATTATTAAGGATCAGTTTGCTGGGGCTTTTTTCTCTTTTCCTTATCTAAAAAATAAATGTTTTTTTTTTAAAATTGTTTAATCTCGAGGGTGTCAGTCACCATATCGTGGACCGTCATGATGTCTAAGTGCCTATAGATGGGACAGTTCTGTGAGATGAGTTACCTGATTACGTCTTGTGGGAGAGACATCGGCTTGTCAGCACAGCCCCTGAGAAGCAGCAGGGCTTTGATGAGAAACAGGCCTTTGATGAGAAACAGGCCTTGGGAGAAAGATCAGAAACTGCCGAGTTGTGCCAAGGGGGCAGGGAAAAACAACGGCCAGCTGCAACACTAAGCTGTGGGAAAGTACTGAACTGTGAGAAGTTACCGCTGCGTGAACAGCGCGTGAACGAGGTGGTGACTGGTCTGCACAGCGTGTGTTAAAGTGGTCTGATGCTGATAGGAGAAAAGGTTGATAGCTGTCTAATTGCTGATTTGCTAATTATGAAGTAAGAGCTTTAACGAGAGCATAAGTATGTACTACTGTAAGAATAAATGGCCACTGCCCTGCAGAAAAAAAAAGACAACACTCTGACTCATTATTTCAGCCGCTACAACTGGTGACCCCGACATGCGAATTCCAACCCGACGTGTGAATCCCAACTCGATTTGGGACAGAGCGAGGACCGCGGAAGCCGAGCGGTGGTAGCAGAGCCCAGCTGAACTTTACGATTGGTGGAGGTGAGCCGACTAGTCCGGACAAGTAACTGAAGGCACCTGGAGAGAAGGTGAGCAGCTCGGGCTAACATGGGGGCACAAATTTCTGCAGAGGAAAAATCTATTTTACATATTTTGACAAAAATTCTGGAGAAGCGGGGAATCAAATATGAGGAAAGGGTGATACGAATTTTGCTTATTTGGTGTAAAAGGAATGGGGTCACTGCTGATGCACTCTCTGCTTTTAATCTTGAAACATAGAGAGAGGCAGGGAACACCTTATTTGAGGCGGCCACAAGGGGGGATACCATCGCTGCATCATCTTTCACTACATGGCAACTAATACATGAATCCCTGAAACAGCTAAAAAATGATCGGACTGCCGCGGCAGCTGCAGCCGATGCCACGTCACCTAGTGGATCCGATTCTCGGACGGATCCTACAGTTGTGCTTGAGACACCCCCAGTAAGGCCACGGGCCCCTTCCATGTGTCCACTACCTGCCAATGAGGACTCTGATGGGGACTCTCCCAAGTCGCCGGCACGCCATAAAGCATCGAGATGTTTACTAATAGATTTATCTGATGACTCGGAGGGGGGACCTGCTGATCAACCACCGCCTACTGCCCCCCACCCCAATCCCGATTAAGGGGCCTGGAAGAGATGATTTGCTTACGATACAACCGGTAACAGTGACTATAGGGGCTCCTGACCCCCATAAATTTTGGTTAAAAATAAGGGAGCATGCTCTACAAGAAGGAGACTTAGAACTGGCTCAAGCTTTGGGTTCCGGGAAAAAACATGCATACCTGGTACTTGTTAACCCGGATGGCGGTCATAACGAGTGGGACCGTTCCACTGGGGGGTAGTGAAGGAATTGAGAGCCACTTGTATGCAACATGGATTAGACTCTCCTTATGCTCGATCGCTTTTGCGAGGAATTTATACTAATGAATTAACACTTTGTCGCGGATGAAAGTATTGACATGGTAATGATTTAGTAAGAAATCTAGATTTATTAATAACTAACAGCAATTTATTATTATTACAAAATACTTCAGAAATGCTGAAAGGAAAGAAAAGAAAGCGACTTATTCACAGATTCTAAAATGACAAGATTCACACTAACTTACTTAACGGTACCTTAATTTATACATATATACATGCACATACACAAAATGGACATACACACACACAGAGACAAAAGTATTTGGATCCAGTAGAATGAACACAAAACATATAAACACACACACAGAAACTAAAGTATCTGGATCCAGTAGAATGAAGTACGTACCCACACACCAATAAGCAGAGAAAGAGCAGGTGAAAGAGAAGCTAGCTCAAAGAAAATTTCCCTCTCGAGTTTAGAGTAAATACTCCCAATGCCTTGGCATTCCTCAACGGGCGATAATTGAGACTCGAGTGGGTGGACTTTGCCCTGGCCTTCCATCAGCTCTGGCAGCAGATGGCACCTTAAGGGTTTGGTACCTGAGAGGCGTCCCAGCTCAGGGGAGGTGCTGGTCACAGGCCCGCTGCGATCTAGGAGAGCTCAAAGGGTCTCCCTTGTGGTTGCCATTTATAGGGTCCAAGATAATTGACTTTTGTCAGATACCATCTGGTGCCTTCTAGCAGTTGCACAAGAATTTGATGAATGTACAACTCTGTTATTGTTCCCATTTGACCACATCCCAGGCACAGGTGTGCCAGGCCCTTAGGAGATGATGGGCCATTTTAACCATTTCCAAGCAATCAGGAGGGGCAGGAGCCAGGCTCGTTAATGTTATCAGTCCTTATCTCCACAGATTGGTGTATAGCTTGGGGGATGTGGGTGGAATCACACGTAGCACCAAGCAGCCCAAAAGGAGGGGCGGGGAGGGGTAAGAATTGCACCACCACACACCTCATGATTGTCGGAGCTTGGCTCAGGTCTGTTTAACTCCTGTGCAGCTAATGATGGTTGAAGCAAAATGGAGGCAGCTCGCACAGGAGCAGGCTTTAGCAAACTTGGAATTGCCACAAGACGACCCTCGTTTTGGGGCAGGACTTCCACAATTGCTAGGAGACCACCCTCTTAATGTCCCACAAGTGCAAGCCTGATTACATACACTGATTTTACAACAAGCCAAAGAGCTGGCTTTTCAGGCTTTAGTTCAACTACCAGATACCGGGGCTCGGAAATCATCCTGGACTACGATCAAATAAAAGGCAGATGAATCATATATATCACTTCTAGATAGGCTACGGGATGCATTAGAGAAGCAAGTTAATAATAAACCAGCAAAAGAGGCTCTAATTCTACAGCTTGCACGAGACAATGCTAATGAGGATTGCAGATGTGTAATTGCATCATTACGCAGTGCTAATCCCTCACTGGTAGAAATGATAGATGCCTGTAGTAAGGTTGGGACAGCAATACATCAAATGGAGACACTGGCAAAAACAGTTGCCGTCGCAGTAAGGGGGGATCGACCTTGCTATGGCTGTGGCCGAACAGGACATTTTAAAAAGAACTGTCCAAGAAAAGAGCATGTTAACAATACGCCTGCTGCAAATATACTCTGTGCAAGGTGTAAAAAACCAGGGCACTATGCCAAGGACTGTCGCTCGAAATTTAATGCGCAGGGACAGCCCCTGATACCCCGTCATAGTCAGGGAAACGGAGGGCGGAGCGCAAGGGGGGGCCGCGCTGCCACACAAATAACTCCTTGGAACCCATTTCAGGCCTATGTGGCGGACTCACAGCAAAAACCTCAGGAAGTGCCGCAGTGGATGTCGCCACAGCCATGTCAGTGACTATTTCTGATGAGAAAGTTCACAAAGTGCCTCTCCTGGCGTATGGCCCTTTAGGGAATGGATTAAGTGCCTTGTTGTTAGGACGATCTAGTACTACTTTACAAGGATTGTTTGCTCTCCCAGGATTAACTGATGCAGATTATGAGGGTCAAATTTGTGCTATGATGTGGACACCATCTCCACCAGTAACTGTTCCTGCTAATTGTCCTATTGCTCAACTTGTACCATTTGTTTCACAGGCCCCGGGCGCGGAACAACGGACCAGGGGAACTGGGGGTTTTGGCTCCACAGGTATTCCACAGATCTATTGGATGCAGAACATCGGATCTTCACGTCCTATTATGACATGTATCGTTTCGTTATCCAAAGGTACTCCAAAAGATGTGCGGATCAAGGGCATGATAGATACAGGAGCTGACATCACTATTATATCATCCCAAGATTGGCCCAAAAATTTGCCAACGATAAATATTGGGGCAGCATTAGCAGGAATAGGAGGAGCCACGACCACTCGTCAGAGTACTATGCCAGTTCAAATTGTTAACCCAGGACAAGTGGCCACAGTATGGCCCTATGTAGTGGCAGTTCCTCTAAATCTATGGGGACGAGATGTACTGGGAATGTGGGGCACGACTATCAGTTCACAGCCAGTGGGTTTTTCATAGGGGCCACTGTCACAGAGGGCACAAAGAGACCAACCATTCCTTTGAAATGGTTGACAACTACCCCTGTTTGGGTTGATCAGTGGCCCCTGTCCCAAGAAAAGCTATGTGCCCTGCAGTCCTTAGTACAAGAGCAATTAGACCAAGGCCACATTGAACCTTCTAATAGTCCTTGGAATACACCTGTTTGTGTAATCAAAAAGAAATCTGGCAAATGGAAGCTGCTGCATGACCTCAGGCAAGTCAATGCAGTGATGGAAAGTATGGGCGCCTTATAACCTGGGATGCCCTCACCAACAATGATACCAAGAGAATGGGACATACGTGTAATCGACCTGAAAGATTGTTTTATTACGATCCCGTTGCATCCTGATGATGCCCCGAAATTCGCCTTTACAGTTCCAACAGTAAACAATCAAGAACCCTGTAAAAGATATCATTGGACGGTCTTGCCCCAGGGCATGAAAAACAGTCCGACCATTTGCCAGTGGTATGTTGCCTTAGCTCTTTCAACAGTTAGGAAACAGTTCCCTAATGTATATTGTTATCATTATATGGATGACATCTTAACAGCTCAACCAACAAAAATGCATTTGCAGGAAGTGATGCCACTTTTACGACAGGTGCTGGAAATATATGGTTTGCACATTGCCCCTGAAAAGGTTCAAACACTGCCACCCTGGAGATATCTAGGGGTGAAAATATCAGATCACACTATCCAGCCACAACCGATTCAAGTTAACGATGAAGTAAAAACTTTGAATGATGTGCAGAAATTACTGGGTACAATCAATTGGTTACGGCCCTTGCTGGGCATTACAAATTCCCTTTTGGCTCCACTGTTTCACCTTTTAAAGGGAGACTCAGACCTACTTTCAGCCCAACAACTGTCCTCAGAGGCAAAAGCTGTTTTGAATATTGTTGCTGACGCTGTTGCAAATAAGCAAGTTTATAGGATTAATGACCAGCTTGAAGTTAATCTGTATGTCATGCTAAACAACAATCACCCAGTAGGCATTCTAGGACAGTGGGATGAGCAACTCACTGACCCACTGTTAATATTGGAGTGGGTATTTTTGGCTTATCAACCAAAGAAAACAGTAAGCACTCACATAGAATTGGTAGCAAAATTAATTTGTAAAGGCCGTCAACGTTGTGTGCAATTAACAGGCCAAGATCCAAAAAACATTGTGGTTCCCATAAAAAATGACTATCTTGATTGGTGTTTAGCAAACAGTACGGATCTGCAAATGTCACTGTTGGATTTTTCAGGGAAAATATTGTTCCACTTACCATCACATAAACTTCTGCAAATGCATTTGGAATTGCAAATTGTGCAACGTCCTTTGGTCTCTCTGGTGCCACTTTCTGGCCTTACTGTCTTTACTGATGGGTCCGGAAAGACTGGAAAAGCAGTTGTTACATGGAAACAGGATGGTGAATGGCAAGACCTTATCGGATGAGAAGAAGGGTCTCCTCAGTTAGTGGAACTCCGAGCTGTTGCAATGGCTTTTCAAAGATTTCCTCATGTTCCACTAAATATAGTTACAGATTCCGCCTATGTAGCTGATGTTCACAGAATCACAGAATCATCTAGGTTGGAAGGGACCTTGAAGATCATCTAGTCCAACCGTTAACCCAGCACTGACAGTTCCCAACTACACCAGATCCCTAAGTGCTATGCCAACCCGCCTCTTGAACACCTCCAGGGATGGGGACTCCATCACCTCCCTGGGCAGCCCATTCCAACGCCTAACAACCCGTTCTGTAAAGAAATACTTCCTAATATCCAGTCTAAACCTTCCCTGGCGCAACTTGAGGCCATTCCCTCTTGTCCTATCGCTTGTTACTTGGTTAAAGAGGCTCATCCCCAGCTTTGTTAAGAGATTAGATAGATCTCTTTTAAAAGAAGTGAACAATAAGAATCTGTTTTTTCTTTTAAAGACTTTGTGGCATGAGTTGCAATCTCGGTCGCAACCCTTTTATGTGCTTCATGGCTGAAGCCATACTGGACTGCCAGGGTTCATTAATGAAGGGAATGCACGAGCTGATGCTCTTGCAGCCCCAGCTTGGGCTGCTCCTCTTCCGGACAAATTTCAACAAGCTGTGACTTCTCATGCCTTTTTCCACCAAGGTGCCAGAGCATTACACTGACAGTTTGAATTGACTCCTTCTGCTGCCAAAGATATTATACCTTCGTGTCCAGACTGCCAACAACACATATCTGTGCCTCAGCTAGGAGTTAACCCTAGAGGTCTACAGAGCCTTTGGTTGTGGCAAACAGATGTTACTCATATACCTGAATTTGGGCGCTTGAAATATGTACATGTTTCTGTCGACACCTTTTCCGCAGCTGTATGGGCCACCGCCCATTCAGGAGAGAAAAGTCGAGATGTTTCCTCGCACTGGAGATCTGCCTTTGCAGCTTTAGGCATCCCTCACCGCATTAAAACAGACAACGGTCCAGGATATGTGGCACCCGCGTGTTTTTACACCAATGGGGTGTATCTCATGTAACTGGCATTCCTCATTCCCCCACAGGACAAGCCATTGTCGAACGTACCCATGCTACTCTCGAGCGACTGCTTGAAAAACAAAGAGGAGGAATGCAAGCAGAGATGCCACACAGCCGTCTTGATAAAGCAATATATACTTTGAATCATCTTACCATCCCACAATATTCTAATAACCCTGTGATATTAACACATTTTTTGTTGTTACAGAGCTCGAACAAAGTATTTGTTCCTCGTGCTAAAGTCCTAGTGCGGGATCTTATCTTCCGCAAGTGGGAAGGCCCATGGGACCTTGTTACTTGGGGACGTGGGTATGCTTGTGTCTCTACAGATCGTGGTCCGCAATGGATACCAGCACGAAATGTGTGACCGTTTTTATCACCCTCCTCAGAAGTATCACCTCCACAGTCTGGGTGCTAGCACAACCAAAAACAAATGTCTGGGTCTAACTTGTACCCTTTGCAGGAAGCAAGGGAGGTGAATCAATATTATGGTCCGCACAAACTGTAAATGCTCTGATTGATGCTGAAGCGGAGGCTTCCTTAACATATGGGAACCCCAGGAAAAGCTGTACAAACACAAATAGAAAGAGAAATACAAGACCTCCCCGGACAATTGAATTCAGTCATGTTTCCCCCCGTTTCTGAAAATATAATAGGTATTCACATTCTAAAAGGACTAACTTTAAACCTTTCTGATGGTCAGTACACTAAAGGCCTTGATTTTAAAACAAAGAAGGGGGAATTCTCTGGACACACCACATAATCAACTGGTAATGGCTTTATATACTCTTAATTTCTTTAGCAGAAAGCATTTTACTACTACAACAGACACTGCAATTAAACTACGGGTCTTGTATAAGGACCCCGAAGGAGGCCCGACCTGGAGAGTGGATCTGTTGGTATGGGGAAGGGGGTATGTTTGTGTTTTATCGCCCACAGGTCCCCGGTGGATACCAGCAAAGAAAGTTAAGCCATATCATGAGCTGGAAGGAGCAACCCTCCAACCCGATGCCACAGACCCCTCAACTAATGAGTATTTGATCATTAACGAAATATATAGGTTTATTAGTTACTAGTGAAAGATGTAGCTTAGACAATTCAACTTCCTCTGTTTAGCAATATTAAGAATTAAGAACCCAAATGTTTAACCTTATTAGAAACTCCCTTGGTTTTCCCCCTTGAGTGGTGGCCAGGCTCTGGGTGGAACCCAACAGGAGGATGAAATCAGATGTTTCCGCTCAAAGGAAATTGCCAGTTATTTTGGCCTGTTGATGTGGAGGCTGGACCTGCTTGCAGCGATGTTGGATGCCTCACCTACAGATGGATGCATAGCGTAGGATTTCCGGTGTGCAAGGAAAGGTACTCCAAATCCTCGCTGCAACCAGGGTCCCCCAGCAATTGCAGATCTGAATATTAGTACCCCATTAAGTAAGTGTGTTATTCTGTATTTTCCTTATTTTGTAACACTTAGTCATATGCTTTAATTATTGGCAGTGAAAACAGCCTATTCTTTTCAAATAGTAACTGTGACTGCTGTATTGTTTTTAGCCTTTTGTAGAATTATTTTATGCATACTGTGTTTTTTGAAGTTTGTCTAAACTTTAATTGATAAAGCTTTGCAGGTGCAGCTGTAAAACAAAAAAGGGGGAGATGTGGGAGAGACATCAGCCTGTCAGCTCTGCGCGGCCCCTGAGAAGCAGCAGGGCTTTGATGAGGAACAGGCCTTGGGAGAAAGATAAGAAACTGCCGAGTTGTGCCAAGGGGGCAGGGTAAAACAATGGACAGCTGCAACACTGAGCTGTGGGAAAGTACTGAACTGTGAGAAGTTACCGCCGCGTGAACAGCGCATGAACGAGAGGGTGATTGGTCTGCACAGCGCGTGTTAGAGTGGTCTGATGCTGATAGGAGAAAAGGTTGATAGCTGTCTAATTGCTGATTTGTTAACTATGAAGTAAGAGCTTTACCAACAGCATCCAAGAGCATAAGTATGTACCATTGTAGCAATAAAATCTCTTTCCTTCTGGACTTCATGGAGAGTCCGTGCCTCAGTTGCCACAAACGGTGCCCCGTGTGAGGCGGTGAGAAGTGTGACCAGCTTGGATCACTCCGGTGGCAAACTCCTCAGAACTTAAGTAGCTGCTGAAAGGAAGCAGGAGCCGGCATCAATCACCATTGCAGGGTGAGCAAGGTGAGCTGTGGGGAAGCGATGGGTAGGTCAATACCCTCGGAAGAAAAGTCAGTGCTTGCACTGATGGAAAGACTGTTAGC
This sequence comes from Bubo scandiacus, assembly GCA_017315185.1. NCBI lineage: Eukaryota > Metazoa > Chordata > Aves > Strigiformes > Strigidae > Bubo > Bubo scandiacus. The sequence goes on from JADKXW010016248.1 coordinate 13,199, forward strand.
TAAACATAAGGTGCATATTAATCTGCATGCCTTGAAGAGAATTTTAAACTGGGTAGCAGCCGCAGTTACTATATTCACTGTTCCGATATGGGATAAAGCAAGAGTAAGACTGTGGGACTGTGCAACCCGAGGGAATGAGGTTGCAGCAGAACTCTTAGAGACATGGAGAACTCTTTTTGAGATAATAAAAAGACAAAATAATGAACGCAGCCAGACTGTTAACACAGAGAATGAGAACACAGAGGGCAAGGATGCATATTTTGAACCCCGGGAGCAAGATTTATATGCTGGGTCTCTAGACTGTGATAATCTTTTAGACCCTGACACTGTAAATGCTAAAAGAGAACCTGTCCTGTGTCCTCCCTTAGCTGGGGATGATCCGTGGGTAAAAGTGAGGCAAGAAGCCTTGGCGCAAGGGGACATGGACATGGCGAGAAAGGTTGTTGCTCCTGTAATTTATGACCCGGGACGCCAGCCACGTTGGGAAGGACTGCAATTTTCTGTTATTAAAGAACTACAGAAAAGCGTTAATGAGGACGGGCTTCAAAACTCATTTACAACAGGTATACTGGAGGCAATCGCTCATGGGTATCAATTGGTCCCGTGGGATTGGCTGGCACTTTTAAAAACGGTACTAACGCCGGCACAGTATTCCATCTGGAAAACCGAGTGTGTGGATCTCTGTACTCAGCATTCGCGCCCCCCCACCTGCCAGCACGGAGTTGGCAGCAGCGGCCCCGGGGCTCCCCGAGGCCCCCCCCCGGCCGTGGGGCGACTACCTCCGGCTGAGCCCTGCACAGCGCTCTTGGCCCATGCCCGCCCCCCCCAACGCCAAAAGCGGCAGTTTTACAGAAGGTGCTGACACTGGGATGCGGCGTCTCTTGTCTGCCAACACCACATAATCAACTGGCAATGGCTTTATATATTCTTAATGGTGTTTTGATGTTTGCAGTATTTGTCATTTGATGTTGTGTGAGTAATAAGTGTAAGGGGCCCCTTTGTGTGGGTGTGTGACTGTTCTGCGGGTGTGAGACGCAGCCCAGCTGCAGCTGCGGAGTGCGGAGTTCTCTGACCCGCAGTTCCGTTATCCCGCGAGGGAAGCGGCCACAGAGGAACGAAGCACAGGGCAGACTCTGTACCAGTGGGGGGTAGTGCAGGACGAGGGAACATTCCTTAGGACAGAGCGCCCTAGTGCCCGCCCGCTGGGTCACTGGTGCTGCCTGTTTGTTCGGGCTCAGTGTTTGAAGTGTCATAGGTGAAATATCTCCTCTAGCAGGAGGCAGTAATTCTGTGTTAATTGTTGTCTTGAATTTAGGTGCATACTCTGTGGGGAGAGTGCACCCTTGTACCATCTGCCTGCCGGGGGTATTGTCAGCTTATCGGGTAGCGTTTTAAGGTAGACAAGATGGGAAGCGGCCAGAGTGGGGGAATAGTCAAAAAGAGTCCCCTAGGCTATATTTTAACACACTGGAAGAAGATAGGGGGATATCCAGGCGCAAGTGTGAACAAAAAGACACTAATAAAATATTGCAGTCAGTGGTGTTTTATAATAATTTAGTCGATACTGATCAGGCATGGACCTGGCAGCCTCCGAGTCAGTAACATCATTAGATACCACGGTATCCTTGGTACCAACAGGAGTATATGGACTGTTGGGAAATGGAAAAAGTGCATTATTACTAGGAAGATCATCTACAACCTTACAGGGGTTGTTCGTTTTACCAGGGGTCATAGATACCGATTATGAAGGGGAAATCAGAATTATGGCCTGGACCCCTGTACCCCCCTGTTCAGTAACAAAAGGGTCAAAAATTGCTCAGCTTGTTTATTTTACTGCGGCTCCCCCTAATAGTATGCCGAGAAGCCGGGGTGACTCAGGATTTGGATCAGCAGGTACTCCTCAAATATTTTGGGCTCGGACAGTGACACAAGGTTGACCTCTGGTAAAATGTGCCCTCACCAAAGCAGAAGAATCTGTTGAACTGACAGGGATTTTAGATACTGGTGCGGATGTGACCGTAATATCTGTGAGCAGATTGGCCGTTAGCTCGGGTAACTCGAGTGCTTTTTGGGGTTGGTGGTCATGCTGTAACGTTTCAAAGCAAAGATCTCATTCATGTAAGGGCCCAGAAAACCGGGTAGCAAATATTCATCCATTTATATTGGAAACCCCTCTTACATTATGGGGTCGTGACTGTATGGCTCGATGGGGAACTCAAATTGGATTAAATTTTTCTTAATGGCCACTGCAGCACAGCCCACCCCTAAACCCACCCTGAAACTAACCTGGAAAACAGAATCACCCGTGTGGGTGGGTCAGTGGCCCTTGCCAAGGGAAAAGTTGTGCCACCTTAATGATATAGTCAAGGAACAATTAAGTGCAGGACATATGGTACCTACCACCAGTCCTTGGAACTCCCTGGTGTTTGTTATTTTAAAGAAAAGTGGTAAATGGTGACTTTTACATGCTCTCCGACACATTAATGATGCCATGGAGGATATGGGTACGTTACAGCCAGGAATGCCCTCCCCAACAAGGATTCCCCAAAACTGGCATCTTCTAATAATTGATCTAAAGGATTGTTTTTTTACCATTCCCTTGCATCCAGATGATGCACCTAAATTTGCCTTTTCTGTTCCCAGTATCAATGTCAGTGAACCTGCAAGATGGTACCACTGGGTTGTTTTGCCACAAGGCATAAAAACCATTCCCACGATGTGTCAGTGGTTTGTTGCAAAGGCTTTGAGCCCTGTTAGAATGCAGGTCCCCCAGGCTGTTATCTATCATTATATGGATGACATCCTTATAGCAGCAGAAACACAGGAGATCATGGAAAAGGCTCTTGCTTTAACCAAAGACTCAGTATCTCAAATGGGGTGACAAATAGCACCTGAAAAGTTACAGAGATCATCACCGTGGCAGTACCTGGGGTGGAGAATTTGTGAACAGACTATCGTCCTGCAACAGGTTAAACTTAAAACTGATGTTAAGACTTTAAATGATTTATATTTTGTGAAGAGATCCTTCACTGACATCACCCAGAGTACTTACAGAGACAGCGAAACAAGATCTCCACCGTGTGGCTAACGCCATGTCAGAAAGACAAGCATCGCGATGTGTGCCCGGCCATCCGGATCAACTGATATTATTTAACCCTCCAGGGCAGCCCTATGCTCTGCTGTTTCAGTTGGATGAAACACTTAGTGACTCTCTTGTTATTATTGAATGGATTTTCGTTTGTCACACCAAATGCACAAGACGGTCACTACTCGTCCAGAAATGTTTGCCAAACTGATCATGAAAGGTAGGCAGCGCCTGCTATTACTTGCTGGGCAGGAACCTGTGTGTGTCATTGTTCCGGTTACTATGCACATGTTACAGTGGCTAATACAAATGTCTTTGAGCAAGCACAGCTTTCACATGCATTTTTTCCACCAAAACGCCAGGGCAATACAAAACCAGTTTTCTTTATCAAGGCCTCAGGCTAAAGACATCATTGCCACTTGCCCTGAGTGCCAGCAGGACTCCCTCTCTTCAACAGCTAGTGGTGTCAACCCTCGGGGACTCACCTCCTCAGAATTATGGCAATCTGACATCACTCACTTCGCTGCATTTGGAACGTTAAAATATGTACCTGTGTCTGTTGATACCTTTTCTGGAGCAGTGTCTGTGTCCTGCCATACAGTGGGGAGTCAAGCATCTGCCCGGCATTCCCCACTCACCGACCGGACAGGCCATTGTGGAGCGTACGCATGGCACGCTAAAGCGTCTGTTACAACAACAAAACGGGGGAGATGGAGGGTATCAATCTACACCTCACGAAAGGCTAAATAAGGCATTATATGTCATGAACTTTTTAAACATTTCCCCTGTCTCACAGGTGCCACCAATATTGCATCACTTCTCGTCGCAGATACCAGATCAACAAGAAGTCCAGGGCAAGGCTCAAGTGTTAGCAAAAAACCTGGAAAGTGGTAACTGGGAAGGACCAGATCCTTTAATAACCTGGGGAAGAGGTTATGCTTGTGTCTCCACAGGTCACGGTCCCCGGTGGTTACCGGCAAGGTGTGTGCGACCATACCTGAGGCGTGAGAGGCAGCTTTTGGTGGACACTCAGGAGCCGGCTGTGGGTGCTGTGGGTGCCCCTGTGCCAGCAGTTTGTGGTCTCTTCGACTGATCATTTAAGCAGAATGTATGGGTAATGCTTGCTACTGCAATAGGACAAAATACACTATCTCGGTCCTTACTCACACCACAGTTGCCAACTCTTTTCAGAGAAAATGCTAACAGTAACTGCAACTCCTTGATGAAATATATAGGCTTACTAGTCACTAGTGAAAGATGTAGCTTAGACAAAATGTAGTTATTAATAAGGATGAAATGCTGTAAGAATGTGTGTAGTCAACTTCCTTTGTTTAGCCATATTAAGAACTCAAGTGTTTAACCTTGTTAGAAACTCCCTTGGTTTTCCCCCTTGAGTGGTGGCCAGGCTCTGGGTGGAACCCAACAGGAGGATGAAATCAGATGTTTCCGCTCAAAGGAAATTGCCAGTTATTTTGGCCTGTTGATGTGGAGGCTGGACCTGCTTGCAGCGATGTTGGACGCCTCACCTACGGATGGACGCATCGCGTAGGATTTCTGGTGTGCGAGGAAGGGCACTCTAAATTCTCGCTGCATCCAGGGTTCCCCAGCAATTGCGGATCTGAATGTTAGTACCCCCATTAAGTAAGTCTACTATTCTGTATCTTCCTTATTTTGCAATACTTCGTCAAAGACTGTCCTAGTCTTTTTAACTAGTAACTGTAACTGCTGTATTATTTTTAGCCTTTTGTAGAATTGTTTTAAGTATGCTGTGTTTTCTGAAGTTTGTCTAAACCTTAATTGATAAAGCTCTGAAACAAGTCTTGCAGGTGCAGCTGCAAAACAAAGAAAGGGGTGATGTGGGAGGCATTGGCCTGTCAGCCCTGCACAGCCTCTGAATCAACAGCTAGGCCTTGATGAAAAACAGGCCTTGGGAGAAAGATCAGAAACTGCCAAGTTGTGCCAAGGGGGCAGGGAAAAACAACGGCCAGCTGCAACCCTGAGCTGTGGGAAAGTGCTGAACTGTGAGAAGTTACCGCCGCGTGAACAGCGCGTGAACGAGAAGGTGATTGGTCTGCACTACGCGTGTTAAAGTGGTCTTATGCTGATAGGAGAAAAGGTAGATAGCTGTCTAATTGCTGATTTGCTAATTATGAAGTAAGAGCTTTGGCGAGAGCATAAGTATGTACTACTGGAAAAATAAACGGCTTTGCTTGATATAACTCTCATATAGTTGTGCAAGTCCGATATCCTCCCACAACAATGACCAACATTACAAACATTTCAAACACTGGGACGTGTATTTAGCAAAAGCCACCTGGTTAGTCAATACCAGAGCATCTGCCAAGCAAACTGGCCCTGCTCAATCAAACCTCCTACAGACTGTAGACAGGGATAAAGCCCCCATATTGCACATTAGGAATATGCTGGGGAAGACCGTCTGGGTTACTCCTGCATCGGGTAAAGGTAAACCCATAGGTGGGATTACTTTTGCCCAAGGACCTGGGTGCACTTGGTGGGTAATGCAGAAGGATGGAGAAGTCTGTTGTGTGCCTCAGGGAGATTTGATTTTAGGTGAAAATAGCCAATGAATCAAACGGTCAAATAACTGTTATTGCAATTGGTGCCTCACAACATCCCCGTGCCACATCCAAAGCCTCCTGCTCCACCGACTGAGCCAACTCTGCCCCATTCCTCCAGCCTTAAAGACTGTCATGACAGATGGAACCCAAAGTTGTGGACTAAATGAACTCAGTAGACATTGTGGAAGGATGGCCCATAGACTGAGGGAATGGTATCTGTGAGACCTGGGAAAGGGGTGGTGATTCCTTAGGATGTATTTGGAACCTGAGCATAACGTCAATAGTATGGAATAAGGGGTGGAGACTGTCCTGGTTTTGTCCAGGATAGAGTTAACTTTCCTTGGGCTGAGAGGGAGCACAGCTGGAGGGCCGGGTCCCGATCGATCATTGGAGCATTCCATATCACATGATGTCATGCTCAGTATATAGGAGGACACGTGCTCTCTCATGCCCCGTTTTGGTTTCCAGGTCAGCGTGGTGGGATTTTCTGGTGCGGTCGGATCACTGCTGTGGGGGGGCGGGTTGTGTACCTGTCACCACACTCGGTAAGCCACTGCTTCATTTTTACCCATTTTGAACTTATTATTGTTACTGTTGGTTTTGTAAGTATTACTAATTTTTTTTTAATTCAGCCTATGTATTTCTTCTTTTGTCCCTCCCCTATTTCACTGGGCGGGGGGGGGGAGTAAACAACTGGCCATGTGGCGATTGGCTACCGGCTGAGTTCAAACCACAACAGATGGGAACATCTATTGCTGCATTAGAGTTTTCAAAACTGTATGAGATAGAAATACTCATTCTCCAAACCATATATTAGCTGCTAAGTGCCAAATTGGTGAAGAAACTCCTATAAAACATGGCTCCCTAACTGTCCAGTACAGATTTTGTGATAACCCATCTCCCTGGTCTGGCCATGGGTTGCATTATGTACGTTGTGATGTTTCTCAGCTGCAAGAGATCTGCCATCACTTCTGCTGCTCCCCCGCACAGCTCATTCCAGTAGGCTGTGCAAATTTGCCATTTAAATAGCCTGAGGAGATTAAAAGCTTAAAAATGAAGAAAAGCAGTAAGAAATAAAAAATCCCAAACCAACAGGTGAATGTGAGAGACAACTTGTGAAAACAGACCTGCAAGAAACAGACTGAGAAAAACAGCCTGAGAAAGAGATAAAAGTTAGCAGGGGGAGTGGAGGCCCCCTGAGCTAAGGAATGTCTCAAACACTTGCAAGTAATGAAACTATAGTCATGGGGTGGATAGTGTGGAGGCCGAAGCTGATAAGGCTGCCTGAATAACACAAGATGCAGCTGGAGGAGGGAGCCCTGTGCAGACAGGACGGCTCTGCTCTGGGGCACCTGGCCAAATTTCAAGGGCCATCTGTCCGGTGAATGACCTTTGCTTCATTATCCATGAAATGCATATTAAAGTTAACACCCCTCAATATGCTAACGAGGGCTAACATGATCATGCTGATTACATCATCCCATGAAACACCTTACCCCTCCCCGTACATGGGATACGTAGGTATGTGGGTCGACCTAGGGGATGGACCCAAGGAAAGTGGGTATAAATCAAGGGGGGGCAAGGAGAGAGGGGTGGTTCGAAGAGTGCAGTGAAGCGAAGAAGACGACTGCCTCCTGGAACCCTCGCTGGCAGCATCGGCGCAGGAACCCAGACCGGTGATCTCTATTCCCCTATTCCATCTATCTCCCTCCTTTCCTTTTTCCCCCTTTCCTTCACTACCATTAAGCAATGCAAGGCATACTGTATTGCTTACCACAACTCGTTATATACTTCGCCAATTATCGTGTATCCAATTAGTACATTGTGGGAAGTTAATAAATGTTTGGAATTTGATACCTGTCTCACCGTTGTCCACTCTGTTGGGGATTTACAAACCTGAGTCGCTTGTCTCCCTCATCTGAGCAGGACATGACAGTGAAAACTAAGCATAATTTTAAAGGTGAAAAATTAATTTTGCATAATGCTGAATACACATACACCTGATTCCTGAGGAAATGTATCTGCAATGCTGATAATAAATATATTCATAATTCTTTTTTTCTTTATCTCAAAATGAAAAGGTCAAGATTGCTCTTCCTCTGTACCCTTCCTGAGGAACATCATCACATCATACTTGTTGGTTACAACAGGAAAACTAAAGGTGCATTGGCCACAGCACCTGTAGCAATATTTTTTGCTTTCAACATTTTTACATTATAACTCCTTCTATTTCTATGTTATTCCTCATTCTATATTGTAACTTAAGTGATTATAATTATTAACAAAAGCATTAAGAGCATCCAAGAGTACTTTATACATTATCGGGCTAAGGCAAACTATATGAGTTTTAATAAGGCCAAATGCCGGGTGCTGCACTTGGGCCACAACAACCCCCAGCAGCGCTACAGGCTTGGGGAGGAGTGGCTGGAGAGCTGCCAGTCAGAGAGGGACCTGGGGGGGTTGATTGACAGCCAGCTGAACAGGAGCCAGCAGTGTGCCCAGGTGGCCAAGAAGGCCAATGGCGTCCTGGCCTGTATCAGCACTAGCGTGGCCAGCAGGGACAGGGAAGGGATCTTGTCCCTGTACTCAACACTGGTGAGGCTGCACCTCGATGACTGTGTTCAGTTTTGGGCCCCTCACTCCAAAAAGGCCATTGAATGACTCGAGCGTGTCCAGAGAAGGGCAACGGAGCTGGTGCAGGGTCTGGAGAACAGGTCTTATGAGGAGCGGCTGAGGGAACTGGGGGGGTTTAGTCTGAAGAAGAGGAGGCTGAGGGGAGACCTCATGGCCCTCTACAGCTACCTGAAAGGAGGTTGCAGAGAGCTGGGGATGACTCTCTTTAACCAAGTAACAAGCGATAAGACAAGAGGGAATGGCCTCAAGCTGCACCAGGGCAGGGTCAGACTGGCTCTTAGGAAGTATTTCTTTGCAGAAGGGGTTGTTGGGTGTTGGAATGGGCTGCCCAGGGCAGGGCGGGAGTCCCCATCCCTGGAGGTGTTTAACAGTCACGTTGACATAGCGCTGAGGGATATGGTGGAGTTGGGAACGGTCAGTGTTAGGTTAATGGTTGGAGTAGGTGATCTTCAAGGTCTTTTCCAACTGCCCCTCCCCCACAAAGGGAGTGAAATACAAAGCCCCGGGGCTGAGATAAGGAGAGGTTTAATACAGCAGTACAACAGCAACACAACAAACAACAATAATAACAATAACAATAGCAGTAATAACAATGAACAGAGCAAGATATCTACCAATACAGCCGTGGGAACAGAGCGATGGCATAACACACATGTTAACCAACTGTCTCGCGCTGACGCCGGGATGTGACTTCAGCATGATATATGAATAACCCAGCTAGAGCTTCCCCCCCACTGCTGGGGAAACTTAACCCTATCCTGGCTAAACCAGGACACATGGTTATGCAGAAACCAACTGAATTCAAATTGCTCTCTGATTTTAATAGCGAGAATGGTTAATGACAGAGGGGGTGGCTCCAAATTCTTGCTTCCCAATTGTGTAGAGGAGGGATTTGACCCAGGGCAGTCCACATGCCCCTGGGGTTTGGGCAAAGTTTATCCAGAGCCCCCAGTTGCTTAGGTACTGTGGAGAGAGCTGTCAATTTGATGAACTTGAGAAGACTCCCTCCACCTTCGAAAAAGGACCTGTGTGGGCCATTGCTTATCTATGAATCACAGTTTGAGAGCTGCATGAGGGATAAAAATGTTTTTTTATTTGAAGAACTTTGTACAAAATAGTTTAATAATCAGCAAAATAATCCAGTATTCCTGACATAATTTTCTCAAACTGGGCTCAACTTGCTGCATCGTGGCTCACAAATGTTAGTTTCCTCCAGTCCAAGCTGATACATTTGTTGTTCTTGAAGAAAATTGAAACAATGTTGTAGACAGCATTATAATCTATTATTTTTTCATCATCATTATTACTGTTGTTATTGTTTTTATGTTATTTGAATGTTTTTATTAGCCTTTGTTAAATGCTCACAATCTGCTCAGTATTGTAGAAGATGCAGTAGACAACACCTATCCCTGAGTGCATATAATTTCAGACTCTGATATGGCAATTTAAAATGCATGGCTGGAATCCACATTAAAGGTAATGGTGCTCCACTTGAGTACAGTGGTCTGCCTGAGCATTATAAATTGCAGGATCAGGGCCATAAGTATTTGCACGTGGATATAAGATTCCCCTTAGTCTCTTAAAGTCAAAGCCCACAGCTAGAGCAGAGAATGAAATTTCCATACCTTGGAAAGATACAAGAACTGCTCTGAAACCAGGTATTCAGCTTTATGTATTTGCAGTTATTTTCCTTACTGTGGTGGTTTAGTCCCTGTCGGGGTCTAAGACCACGTGGCCGCTGCCCCTCCCCCACAAAGGGAGTGAAATACAAAGCCCCGGGGCTGAGATAAAGAGAGGTTTAATACAACAGTACAACAGCAACACAACAAACAACAACAATAACGATAACAGTAATAACAATAAACAGAGCAAGATATCTACCAATACAGCAGTGAGAGAACCGGCTGCACAAACCCACGCGATCACCGATTCTTCCCGCGCTCGCGCCAGGATGTGACGTCAGCATGATATATGAATAACCCGGCTAGAGCTTCCCCCCCACTGCTGGGGAAACTTAACCCTATCCTGGCTAAACCAGGACATAATCCACCCCTTTATTCTATACCATGTGTGTCACATCCAGCTGCCATTTAGCAATTAGCAATGACAAAGAAAAATTAACAAAAGCACGGTATGACTCACGGTGTGTTTTCACCCACAATCAAGTCCCCTTGTGGTACGCATCGGACCTCTCCATCCTTCTGCATCACCCACCAGGTGCACCCAGGTCCCTGAGCAAAAGCAATCCCGTGGATGGGTTTGCCTTTGCCCGGCGCAGGACTAACCCAGACCATTTTTCCCAGTAGATCCCTCATGCGCACCACAGGGACTTTATCCCCGTCTACAACACGTGGAAGTTTTGACTGAGCTGCGCCAGCTTGATTGGCAGATCCTCTTGTGTTGACCAACCAAGTGGCCTTTGTCAGATGTGTGTCCCAGCGTTTGAAGGTTCCACCCCCCATTGCTCTCAATGTAGTTTTTAACAGTCCATTGTAGCGCTCGATCTTCCCAGAGGCTGGTGCGTGGTAGGGGATGTGGTAGACCCACTCAATGCCATGTTCTTCTGCCCAGGCATCTATGAGGTTATTTTGGAAGTGAGTCCCATTGTCCGACTCAATCCTCTCTGGGGTGCCGTGTCGCCACAGGATTCGCTCTTCAAGGCCCAGGATGGTATTCCGGGCGGTGGCGTGGGACACTGGATAAGTTTTGAGCCACCCAGTGGTTGCTTCCACCATTGTGAGCACGTGGCGCTTGCCTTGGCGGGTCTGTGGCAGTGTGACGTAGTCGATCTGCCAGGCCTCTCCATACTTATATTTCATCCATCGATCTTCATTCCGCTGGGGCTTCACCCGTTTGGCTTGTTTGATCGCAGCACACGTCTCACATCCGTGGATGATCTCTGCGATGGTGTCAATGGTGAGGTCCACCCCTCGATCTCGAGCCCACCTGTATGTTGCATCTCTGCCTTGGTGGCCCGAGGTCTCATGGGCCCACCGGGCTATGAACAGTTCACCTTTACGCTGCCAGTTCAAGTCAACCTGAGCCACTTCGATCTTAGCAGCCTGGTCCGCCTGCTGGTTGTGTTGATGTTCATCAGTGGCCCGACTCTTGGGTATATGGGCGTCCACATGGCGCACCTTCACAACGAGGTTCTCCACCCGGGCTGCAATGTCCTGCCATACTTCAGCGGCCCAGAGGGGTCTGCCCTTGCGTTGCCAGTTGTACTGTTTCCATTGCTGCACCCACATCCACAGGGCACTTGCCATCACCCACGAGTCAGTGTAGATATAGAGCCTCGGCCACTTTTCTCGCTCAGCAATCTCCAAAGCCAATTGGATGGCTTTCACCTCTGCGAACTGGCTCGATTCACCTTGTCCCTCAACAGCTTCAGTGGTTTCTCGTGTGGGATGCCACACCGCAGCCTTCCATCGTCGATGTTTTCCCACAATGCGGCAAGACCCATCAGTGAACAGGGCATATCGCTTCTCCTCCTCTGGCAGCTCGTTATATGGTGGGGCCTCCTCAGCACGTTTCACCTCTTGTTCTGGTGACATCCCAGCATCTTTGCTCTCTGGCCAGTTCATGATCATTTCCACTAATCCTGGGGGGTCGAGGTTCCCTATTCGAGCCCGTTGTGTTATCAATGCAACCCATTTACTCCACGTGGCATCTGTTGCATGATGTGTGGAGGGAGCCTTTCCTTTGAACATCCATCCCAGCACCGGCAGTCGGGGTGCCAGGAGGAGCTGTGTCTCAGTGCCGACCACTTCTGAGGCAGCTCGAACTCCTTCGTACGCTGCCAGTATCTCCTTCTCAGTCAGGGTATAGTTAGCTTCAGAGCCTTTGTATCCCCGGCTCCAAAAGCCTAGAGGTCGGCCTCGGGATTCCCCATCTGCTCTCTGCCAAAGGCTCCAGGAAGGGCCATTCTCCCCGGCTGCGGTGTAGAGCACGTTCTTAATCTCCTGCCCTGTCCGGACTGGCCCGAGGGCCACTGCCTGGGTAATCCCCTGCTTAATTTGTTCAAAGGCTTGTTGTTGCTCTGTCACATCCCGCTCAGACGAGGGGGACAAGTGACTCAGATTCGCAAATCCCCAATGGAGCGGA
>JADKXW010016249.1:0-12423 GCA_017315185.1 Bubo scandiacus
GCTGTGTCCCCTCCCAACTTCTTGTGCACCCCCAGCCTACTCGCTGGCGGGGTGGTGTGAGAAGCAGAAAAGGCCTTGACTCTGTGTAAGCACTGCTCAGCAGTAACTAAAACATCCCTGTGTTATCAACACTGTTTCCAGCACAAGTCCAAATCATAGCCCCATACTAACTACTATGAAGAAAATTAACTCTATCCCAGCCAAAACCAGCACAGTTTGTTAGCCCTGAGCTAGCACCTCTGGATACATAAAGCAATATAAGAACCAGACCATTCTGTTTTTTTCCTGCTGTCTTGCAACTTGTGTCTTGCTAAGCTTTTATTATGCGTACTCTGGTATATATTCCTCTCTGTGCTTGACCCACAAGGAAATTTAGTTTCGTACAGCTTCTAACCACAGAGGCTGACCTTTTATCTTTAGCTGTAAGACTAATGTTTAATTTTAGAAGCTCTCTGTTCAATAACTTGTGTTGGCCAAAACTATAGCTCTCACAAAAGAATATGATATTGTTATCCAGAAATTGTGCATTTAGTAGGTATCACTGAGCCATTTCAACATTAGATCATCTTCATGTATTGATTATTAGCTTTTTTTAAGTTACATTGCTTTTTTTGGTTTGGTTTGTTCACGTACCTGGTTTGTTTGTTTGTTCAGTCTGTACTGAATTGACATCCTGACTCATAAAATGTAATAGATATGATAGCTTATAGGATGTATGAACACAATAATATGTAGGGAGCATGTGTTACTGTCCTGGTTTAGCCAGGATAGGGTTAAGTTTCACCAGCAGTGGGGGGGAGCTCTAGCCGGGTTATTCAGATCCCATGCGGATGTCACATCCTGGCGCGGGAGCACGGGGCGCGTGGCTTTGTACATCTGGTCCTCTCACTGCTGTATTGGTAGAGATTTTGCTCTGTTCATTGCTATCACTATTATTGTTATTGTTATTATTGTTGTTTGTTGTGTTGCTGTTGCACTGTTGTATTAAACCTTTCCTTATCTCAGTTTTGGGGCTTTATGTTTCACTCCCTTTGTGGGGGAGGGGCAGCGGCCGCCTGGTCTCAGACCCCGGCAGGGGCTAAACCATCACAACTTTGGCGCTCCAACGTGAGGCTGAAGAAAACTGAGATAAGGACAAAAGGAGAAGGTGTGTTGGAGCAATCTGTTAGGTGTAATTTTTTCTGGTTTTATTTGTATTGTTTGATAAGAAATGTTTGCAATGCTGGGCAATTTGCTTGCGTGGTGGGGCTGGATTAATCCTCATATCCACTCTGTGCTCCTAGTACTGGCATTTGTTGTCGGTGGAAAATGTGTCAAGGGTTTTATTTTGCTCTACTGGTTACTGTCTGTTTATAATGGGCTCGTTTCGCTGCTTGTGGGGGTGAACCGGTACCTGTTTGCTGCCTGGGCTTTTGTTTGGGGTCTACCCCCTCTATGGGTGGGCCAGGGGAGGAAATTCTCTTGGTTTTTGAGAGTTTCAGCTATCCCTGGAGCACCCAGGCCAGTGTGTTTGCGGCACTGTGCTTTCTAAATGTCTGCCAGATCTTGTTTTGGGCCATGCGGTACTTCTCCAACAATAGCACCACCCGGAAACCTGCCCCGAGGGCAGATAGTTATAAATGGCAAGGTGTGTGGGAGAAGATGGGCAAGTACCTGAGTCAGTGGTCACCCCCAACGTTCTGGGATTCCACTCCCGAACAAGTGCAGAGTCCTGATAAACTGGTGGAGCATTTGGAAAAGGTGTGCTGCCAATCTGACAAACCCCGGCAGACACAAATCCTTGCGATGTGCTGGGGGCTTGCCCATGCTTACCGTGTCATCTTTAACACTGTTCACTGCCCTCAAGGGGGAGAAAGGGATGCAGAACCTGAAAGTGAACCTGCTGGTACAGCAGCTGGGCCAGGGGCACAGGCAGCGCCAGTACCGGTCGCCTCCACCAGCACAGCAGCTGGGCCAGAGGGACAGGCAGTACCAATATCAGTTGCCCCGATACGGAAAACCAAATATACCAAAAAATCCCTTTGCAGTGCACAGGGTGATAATGAACCAGGCCCATCACGAGAGCAGGAGGAAGAGCCGGAGGTAACCATCCGATCTCTATCCCTGAGTGAGTTGCGAGATATGCAGAAGGATTTCGGCCGCATTGCAGGCGAGCAAATTTGCACCTGGCTGCTCCGATGCTGGGATAGTGGAGCTGCTGGTCTGGAATTGGAGGGGAGAGAGGCCAAGCAGCTGGGACCTTTAGCCAAGCAGGCTGGTATTGACAAAGCAATAGGGAAACAGGCTCAAACCCTCAGCCTTTGGAGGCGACTCCTGCTCGGTGTGAGGGAGAGGTACCCCTACAAGGACGATGCTCTATGTCGGTTAGGCAAGTGGACCGACATGGAGAAAGGCATTCAAAACCTCAGGGAAATGGCTGTGTTTGACATTATCTATGGTGATCTGAATGATGAGCAGTCACCAATAGATCCAGATCAGGCCCCTTGCACACAGCTGATGTGGCGGAAGTTCCTGCAAAGTGCACCAGAGGGACATTCCAAAGCATTAGCAGTAGCGTCCTGGTGGCGAGACACCCAGACAGTGGACGAAGTGATTAACCAGCTCCGGCAATATGAGGGAAGTCTCCCTTCCTCCCAACATGCTTTGGTTTCAGCCGTAGAGGAACTGTCTCAGAGGCTCCAGAAAGTGGAACAGGACATGTCCTATGTTCCACCTGCACGGGCCGGTGTCTCAGCTATTAGAAGCAGGCGCTTCCCCACCCAAGAGAAGGGCAGTGGAAGACACACACCACGGGGCACCCTGTGGTTCTTCCTCCGCGACCATGGGGAAAACATGAGAAGGTGGCATGGACAGCCCACTTCCGCCCTAGCTGCACGAGTACAGCAGCTGAAAGGGAAGACCACCGTGAAAGGGGAGTCTTCCAAGAGAGATGCAGCTCCAGTGTCCAGTCGGAAATCCCCCAGACAGAATAGAATGGCCAACACTATGCTGGACCCTCTTGAGGGGACCAGGAAGTCATTCTTGCAGGAGTCACTCTTAGATCAAGTGAGTGATGGTGAGCAGGATTAGAGGGGCCCTGCCTCCAGCCAGGTGGAGGAGAGGGATAATCGGATTTACTGGAAGGTGTGGATCCGATGGCCTGGCACATCAGAACCACAAGAATCTAAGGCCTTGGTAGACACTGGCGCACAGTGCACCCTGATGCCATCAAGTCACAGTGGGGTCGAATCCATCTGCATCTCTGGAGTGACAGGGGGGTCCCAACAGCTGACCCTATTAGAGGCTGAAATAAGCTTAACTGGGAAGGACTGGCATAAGCACCCCATTGTGACTGGCCCAGATGCCCCGTGCATCCTAGGTATAGACTACCTCAGGAGAGGGTACTTTAAAGACCCAAAAGGGTACCGGTGGGCCTTTGGTATAGCTGCCCTGGAGGAGGTTGAGCAATTGTCCACCTTACCCGGCCTCTCAGAGGACCCCTCGGTGGTGGGGTTGCTTAAGGTTGAAGAGCAGCAAGTGCCAATTGCCGCCAAGACGGTGCACCGGCGGCAGTACCGCACTAACCGAGATTCCCTGGTCCCCATCCATCAGCTGATCCGTCGACTAGAAAGCCAGAAGGTGATCAGCAAGACTCACTCACCTTTCAACAGCCCTATATGGCCAGTGAGAAAACCTAATGGCGAATGGAGACTGACCGTGGACTACCGTGGCCTGAATGAAGTTACGCCAGCGATGAGTGCTGCAGTGCCAGACATGCTAGAGCTCCAGTATGAGCTGGAGTCGAAGGCAGCCAAGTGGTACGCCACGATTGACATTGCTAACATGTTCTTCTCCATTCCAATAGCACCAGAGTGCAGGCCACAGTTTGCATTCACTTGGAGGGGTGTCCAGTACACCTGGAATCGATTGCCCCAGGGGTGGAACCACAGCTCCACCATTTGCCATAGACTGGTCCATACTGCACTGGAGAAAGGTGGGGCTCCAGAACACCTGCAGTTCATTGATGATATCATTGTATGGGGGGACACAGCTGAGGAAGTCTTTGAGAAAGGAGAGAAGATAATTGAAATCCTCCTGAAGGCTGGTTTTGCCATCAAGCGACAGAAAGTTAAGGGGCCTGGAAGGGAGATTCAGTTCCTAGGAATAAAATGGCAAGATGGGCGTCGCCACATCCCAATGGAGGTGATAAACAAGATAACAGCCATGGCCCCACCAGCCCCTAAAAAGGAGACTCAGTCTTTCCTGGGCGCTGTGGGGTTCTGGAGGATGCACATCCCAAACTACAGCCTGATTGTGAGCCCTCTCTACCACGTAACCTGCAAGAAGAATGATTTTAAATGGGGCCCAGAGCAACAACAAGCCTTTGAACAAATTAAGCAGGAGATTACCCAGGCAGTGGCCCTCGTGCCAGTCCGGACAGGGCAGGAGATTTAGAACGTGCTCTACACCGCAGCCGGGGAGAATGGCCCTTCCTGGAGCCTTTGGCAGAGAGCACCTGGGGAAACCCGAGGCCGACCTCTAGGCTTTTGGAGCTGGGGATATAAAGGCTCTGAAGCTAACTATACCCTGACTGAGAAGGAGATACTGGCAGCATATGAAGGAATTTGAGCTGCCTCAGAAGTGGTCGGCACTGAGACACAGCTCCTCCTGGCACCCCGACTGCCGGTGCTGGGATGGATGTTCAAAGGAAAGGCTCCCTCCACACATCATGCAACAGATGCCACGTGGAGTAAATGGGTTGCGTTGATAACACAACGGGCTCGAATAGGGAACCTCGACCCCCCAGGATTAGTGGAAATGATCATGAACTGGCCAGAGAGCAAAGATGCTGGGATGTCACCAGAACAAGAGGTGAAACGTGCTGAGGAGGCCCCACCATATAACGAGCTGCCAGAGGAAGAGAAACGATATGCCCTGTTCACTGATGGGTCTTGCCGCATTGTGGGAAAACATCAACGATGGAAGGCTGCGATGTGGCATCCCACACGAGAAACCACTGAGGCTGTTGAGGGACAAGGTGAATCGAGCCAGTTCGCAGAGGTGAAAGCCATCCAATTGGCTTTGGAAATTGCTGAGCGGGAAAAGTGGCCAAGTGTCTATCTCTACACTGACTCGTGGGTGATGGCAAGTGCCCTGTGGATGTGGTTGCAGCAATGGAAACAGAACAACTGGCAACGCAAGGGCAAACCCATCTGGGCCGCTGAAGTATGGCAGGATATTGCAGCCCGGGTGGAGACACTCGTTGTGAAGGTGCGCCATGTGGACGCCCATATACCCAAGAGTCGGGCCACTGATGAACATCCACACAACCAGCAGGCGGACCAGGCTGCTAAGATCGAAGTGGCTCAGGTGGACTTGGACTGGCAGCGTAAAGGTGAACTGTTCATAGCCCGGTGGGCCCATGAGACCTCGGGCCACCAAGGCAGAGATGCAACATACAGGTGGGCTCGAGATCGAGGGCTGGACCTCACCATTGACACCATCGCGGAGATCATCCACGGATGTGAGATGTGTGCTGCGATCAAACAAGCCAAACGGGTGAAGCCCCAGCGGAATGAAGATCGATGGATGAAATATAAATATGGAGAGGCTTGCAGATCGACTACATCACACTGCCACAGACCCGCCAAGGCAAGCGCCACGTGCTCACAATGGTGGAAGCAACCACTGGATGGCTCGAAACTTATCCAGTGTCCCACGCCACCGCCCGGAATACCATCCTGGGCCTTGAAGAGCGAGTCCTGTGGCGACACGGCACCCCAGAGAGGATTGAGTCGGACAATGGGACTCACTTCCGAAATAACCTCATAAATGCCTGGGCAGAAGAACACGGCATCGAGTGGGTCTACCACATCCCCTACCACGCACCAGCCTCTGGGAAGATCGAGCGCTACAATGGACTGTTAAAAACAACATTGAGAGCAATGGGGGGTGGAACCTTCAAACACTGGGACACACATCTGACAAAGGCCACTTGGTTAGTCAACACAAGAGGATCTGCCAATCGAGCTGGCCCGGCTGAGTCAAAACTTCCACGTGTTGTAGATGGGGATAAAGTCCCTGTGGTGCGCATGAGGGATCTACTGGGAAAAATGGTCTGGATTAGTCCTGCGCCGGGCAAAGGCAAACCCATCCACGGGATTGTTTTTGCTCAAGGACCTGGGTGCACCTGGTGGGTGATGCAGAAGGATGGAGCGGTCCGATGCGTACCACAAGGGGACTTGATTGTGGGCGAAAACACACCGTGAGTCATACCGTGCTTTTGTCAATTTTCCTTTGTTAATGCTAATTGCTAAATGGCAGCTGGATGTGACGCGCATGGTATAGAATAAAGGGGTGGATTATGTCCTGGTTTAGCCAGGATAGGGTTAAGTTTCGCCAGCAGTGGGGGGAGCTCTAGCCGGGTTATTCAGATCCCATGCTGACGTCACATCCTGGCGCGGGAGCGCGGGGCGCGTGGCTTTGTACATCTGGTCCTCTCACTGCTGTATTGGTAGAGATTTTGCTCTGTTCATTGCTATCACTATTACTGTTATTGTTATTGTTGTTGTTTGTTGTGTTGCTGTTGCACTGTTGTATTAAACCTTTCCTTATCTCAGTTTTTGGGGCTTTGTATTTCACTCCCTTTGTGGGGGAGGGGCAGCGGCCGCGTGGTCTCAGACCCCGGCAGGGGCTAAACCATCACAGTTACAAAATCACCTACACAAGATAGCTCTAAGGGTCATGAGCAAAGGTTAAGCTTTATTAAAATAGGTGAGTTAACAGTAGATGCTTCAATAATCTTTTCAAGGAAACTCACTGATCAGGAGTACCCTCTTGAAGAGGGAAGGATTTTATCTAATTTACAATCTATTGACTAGTCCTAGAAAGCTGTTAGCCAAACAGATCTCAGATTATGCAGGAAGGAGTTGCTTTTGTATATAGTCAAATGGATTTAAGAAGTTGCTGCTGGCTGGTGACCCTCTCGCTGTAAAGATTATTTGCATATACTATGTTGTTTCCTCTATTTACATACAGTTAAAGCCTTTGTGCCATTTTCCTTACAACTGCCAACTGTGGAGCTACTGCCACATCAGCTCTAAATTACTCAGGTTTTATGGCTCACTGTATTTTTAAATTTCATAAGTTAGTGTATTATTCTGGTAATGTGTAAAACTCCCATCTTAACTCTTTGAAGATTATCAGTTGCAGATAAAGGGAATGCTTTTAAAGCAGGAGTAGATGAAATTAGAACAGAATATAATTTGACTGTTGGAAAATTCAAAGCAATTACCCTTTAAAATAATTCTTTGCTGTTATTTTCACAAATTCAAACACAAATTCAGTGGGGAGATTTTCTAAGAGTGTTGCTTTGGGGTTTTCCTGAGAGATGGGAGGAAGAAATGAGTGGCTGGGTGAAGGACACCACAAGCCTGTCTCTTTTTTCAGATAGACGTTCAAAAGGTAAATTAGAAACTGCTTCTAAAGCACAGCCAGAGTGGTTGCATGAATATGAGACAGGTGCATTGAAAACCATGGCAGAGGACTGCAGCACTGGTGTGAGTCAAACCTGTACAATACCCACAGGTAGGGCTGACACACACACACCTGCCCACACACACATGCATGCATGGACACACATGCACAATTCTGTGTGGGTATAAGCACATGGGAGGGAGGGGCTGAAGGGCATCCCACTTCAGAGCCAAACCAGCTGGTTGAGTGGGAGAAGACATAACAATTGTCTAGAAGAGATAATAATTGGCCTGTCTCCTTTGTGGCCAAGCAACCCCTCCCGCTGGGGAAGGTGATGGGGAAGAGCCCTAAAGAGCAGGGGAGGGGCATGGAGTCGAGTCAGGCCATTGTCTGGGGCAGAGCCTGAGAGACAAGATGGCCCAAGGATGGCACCCACATTCTGCCCACGTTTTCCTGCTGTGAATGTGCCAGTGGAAATGAATGGACGCTTTGAAATAGTCCTTAGGAAATGTCCTTGAGAAAAGAAACAGCCCATGCTTTACATATAATCATTGGCTGCCCATCTTCTTCATAAGTATTCAAATATTACTTTAATTATTGCTAGTGCAGACTTTTATTCAAGTTCAGGGGTTATTTTTTTATTTATTTTACCACCAAGCATGAAGATCTACCTACATTTTGTACACCCCCAGACTGATGGATCTCCCTGGTTTTTTGTTTTGTTTGGCAAAAGACTGATTTTGAACCAGAGGGACGTTACAGTTGCCTTGTCAGTGTGATTTGAAAGTAAGTCCGTGCAGTGCTTTAGCCTGCCCTCAATAATCAGGCTTTAGATTTTAAAAGCTTTGATTGTAGGAGTTGCCTTATTTGCATTGATGAGGATGAACCAGCTGCTGGAGCATACAAAACTGCACCTGACACAATAACTGAGTTCAGGATTAGCACAGGGAATCAAGAATCCACTGTGCTATATGGCAATTTCAGCCCTACATTAGAGTCACTCATGCAAAATGACCAAAATTTGCAATGAGCACAATTAGCAATCCAAAGATGCGTGTTAATTTAGGGTCTGACATTTTCTAGCATTTTACTTATTAAATATAATGATTATGTGCAGCTTAGTATTCAAAACTGAGGACAAATATCTGAGCTTTTTCCTCCTCCGTGAGCCCTCCCTACAACATCCTGACTATAGTCCCTTATATTTGGGACAGGCAAGAAGTTTTCTACTCTGCAACTCAAAAGATTTTTTTTTTTTAATTTGTTCATTGTTTACAATAATAAAATAGAAGGGACTTATTTTTCCTTTTTTTTCTCCAATAAGTGATCACTTCCAATTTATAGGACAAAACACTGCTCTGTTATCCCCCCCTCATCTTCAAAACATACGCATGCCTAAATCACTCATGTTTCATCTCCGTGACAGGGGGATGTTTCACCAAAGTTAAACTGCTTAGGTTAGAATCTAGCAAAGTAGTTTCCCTCTGCACCCCCCAAGGTTGTTGAATTTATAATAGAATTCAAAATCAGGGATCTATTTTCCCACGTCTTTTGTGCATATAGATACTGAAATACTCACCTATGCTTTGAAAAACATCTTGCAAAAAAATGGAATAAATGATAATTTGAAGCAAAAACATGTGGTTCAAAAACTAAAGCTCCCATTGGAGAACAGAAAATTTAATGAGTTTTTAATGGAATTCAGTGCTCAGAGTAGTAAATTATTTGTTAGCTGATGATGCAATCAACATGCTGATTAAGGTTGCTTGTTTTTTACTAAACATTAAATGAATGGAAAAGGTTAGTCCTTGTTCTGCTTGGGGGGCTTTAATGAAGCAAATGGACATTCAAGACAGAGATTGTCAGTAAGGTGTGTCATTTGAATATGGTGATAAAGTACTTGTGATAAATATTTAAAAGCATTTTAAATCCACAATGTTCACCTTGTGTATAGTGAACTCTGTTTAAAGAAACAATGGGCCTAAAAAGGCCATCCATGAATCCCTGTTTCTGTCTAGGAAGACAGATACATTTTATTTGGTATTTTTTTAGTATTACCTTCAGAATGCACATTTCCATGTAAATGTAAGCAAATTACAGAATTTGGAGAGTAAATTACAAGAGGAAAGAAAAACTATTTAAAGGAGAAATAACTATTCACTGACTAGATTAGAAGTATAATTAAAGATCTTCTAAATCTACCTCTGATATTTATGCACTTAAAATTAGGTATTTTTAATGTTAAAACCTGTTTTTTTTTATGAAGGGAAATAAATCCCATCATCTTTACCCTGGAATGAGATTCCTTTTTATTTTAGTGGACTCCAAGAAAAGCAACAAAACAAAACTCCAGTGGCATTAACACTACAATAGGGAGGATGGTTATTGTTCTTTTATGTATGTTGACTGTAAATATTTAGTCTATTGAATCATTAAACAAGTCTTGGATTGCACAGATCAATCCACATATTGACTGAGTATGGGTCTGTTTTAAGACAATGTTAATCATTCTGGTTGCCTGTCTGCTTTGATTTATAGATTTATGACAGACAGAAAGGCAAATTAAAAAAAAGAGTAATTATTACAGGCTTGAAGCTTTACATTTTATTTTAACAACTATAGAGTTCCTCTTCTATAAATCACAATTGGTTAAATCATCCCATCATTCACTCACGATGATCAGATACCTTTTAAATTCGATAAATAACTATCTGTGTGTTTTAACTGTTCCTGTTTATAACCCAAGAGGTTAAAAGCCTTAGACTGTCATTTGACTTCTGACCTCATATAAATGTTATCTTATCAGTTCCTGCTTGTTAACTTGTATTGAGTGCTTGTCCCTGATGGCTTTTAGATAAAGAGGTTTTATTATCTATTGAAACTGAACCGTTTGCTTTGTTCTTCATCTGTACTCTCAGCCTACATAGTAACCTTGTAACCTAACAATTTTGCTTAATAGACTAAAATCCAAGCTATTTACACTTTATATGAAACCTTATTTCTGTCTAAACTCCCTAGATTAAATCTAATGTTTTGTAATATAGTTTGTTTGGTTTTATTAAGCTTCTAATTTATGATTATAAATCCAACGTTGAACTTACCTTTATTTTAATGCTATTGTTTTTAATAATTGTAGATTTCAGGCCAAGAAGAGAGGAGTTAATAAAATCATACAAAGAAATATTTTTCTTGCTCAAACCTCAAAAGCCTTTCTAAAGAAAGCCTAAAGATATGTTTTAAATATTCTGATATATTATTCACACTGCATTTTCCCATCTGCTAAAATAATGTAGTTGTTACACGCATCTATCCTAATTCTGCTTTTCATATTGAAGTGTTCTCTTCTATCTTACATATTCTTCCACATCTTACTGCCTTTCTCATGCACCCAAACTTGTAGATATTAGCATGACTAACATGTGCAGTAGGTATTGCTTCAGACACATATATGCATATATAATGTGTATATGTGTGTATATATATAATGTTCTTTTGTATTTATATAAGCCTAAATGTGCTTAATACATTGTATTAGTTTGCAGATGTGTTACAAGAAAGCAACCATAGTTCCTCTGATTTGCTAAAGAACATTTTACATTAATTTTCTTATAGAAATGTTACTATAATCATAGAGAAAGAATGAAAAGGCAGACATCTTGTGGGTGTCATCTTGCACTTTTTCTCCTTGGTTCTTTTCCAAACGGTCTTTCTTTTGCTGTGATATTGCCTTTTACCTTAATCAGCCTCGAAGATAATACTTTATATGTAAAAACATAATCTCATCATTCCATATACTAGAGAACAGTTGCATTTCCCTTTGGCATTCAGGCAGTCACTGTCTACTGGTTACAAGCAAACCATATCTGCCTTTATATTTACTCAAACATATGGATGAAACATAGTTTTTCCATTGTATGGTTCTCTGTTGAAATGTATTTACAAAAACCTAATATGTAAGCAAATATTATTCTTGTGAATGAGATTAATTTGTCTGCAAGTTAGCATGCATGGCAAAAAAATGCTGGATGCTCCCTTTTCCAAATTAACTTAATGCTGTCTAATATTCCTGATATGTATTGAAAGACTCATTTACTGTTTAAATTGTTTATAATATCTCTGGAGAAAGCTTAAGAGCATTAGTTCTTGTTAATGTCGATTCTATTTCAATGTGTTGATCATATTTTAACAAAAGTAATATTTCATGCAATTCCTAACTTTGTACTAAAGCTATTGTATAAAGATCATCTCAAAAAAAATTTTTTCCCTACAAATTCTGTTTACTATATAAGTTAATAATTACAAGACCTACTATTATACAATTTTTGCCTTGTTATAGCTTTTTTTTTTAAGAAGGAAGACAAAATTCTAGAGCTCAAAATTCTATCACCAGGGAGTGAAGTTATTTGTCAATGAAATAAATGCCATCAGCAGCATCATCAGACTGTTTGCTTCAAGATTAGCAGTTGCAGAGCTTATTGATTATGCCACTATTGGCAATTTACCAACAAGCTTTCAATAGCAGGTTGAATGTAGTGGGGCTTTATTTGTTTGAAAACTTGCAGGAAAATTTAAAACTTTTTCTCTTTAAAAAACGTCTTAAAATATAAAACAAAATAGCAACCCTAATTAGTGTGTGTTTGCTCAGCTCTTTGTAAATGTAAAGTGCGTCGGGGGAGGGGGAGAGAGAGAGAGAGGTAGAAGGAGAGAGACAGAGAGAGCACGAGCTAAAGAGGGAGAAAGAGGGCGAAAGAGAGAGAGAAGGGGAGGAGAAAGCCAGGGCGAGAGAGAAAGGGAGGGAGAAAGAGGAAAAGAAAGAGGGAGAGAAAGAGAGCACAGAAGTAGTGGAAGGAAGGAAGGAAGGAAGGAAGGAAGGAAGGAAGGAAGGAAGGAAGGAAGGAAGGAAGGAAGGAAGGAAGAAAGAGGGCGAAAGAGAGAGAGAAGGGGAGGAGAAAGCCAGGGCGAGAGAGA
>JADKXW010016251.1:0-15850 GCA_017315185.1 Bubo scandiacus
TGCCTTTGTCTTTCGGCATGCACGTTAGGTGGACTGATCCCCTGTGCGTCCAGTGCTGCAATAAAGAATGCCTGCCTGCTAAAACCTCAAACTAACTCTTAGGGGGTTCTTTTGAGACCAGATTTACAGTAACACTACCATCTGATAAATTTCTACTGAATAAAGTTCAAAATATCTCTAGAAACCTGAACTTGTAGCTATATTTTTCCTATTAATGAAGATGCCCTCCTTCCCCAGCTATCTTTGAAGAACATCATATATCTTCTCCATATCAAGCTTGCTCACTGCCAAGATGCCTTTTCTCCACCACTACAAATGTTTGAAGTAGCAGCTATTATTATGCTCATGTGTACAGTTCTGCTTGTGCATAAACAGCTACAGTGTACCAACTAAGGGAAACAAAGTTCGGGAAGCTCAATGGCAAAACAGTCCCAGAGCTTGTTTAGATTTATAACCTTTAAAAAGTGAGGATGAGCAGGTACCATAATAGCAGCTAACCAGCTGGACACCGAACAGGACAGCTCAGGGTTCCAACCCAGTGAATGAGCACCAAAGTCAATGTGTTGTCATATTAGGACACAAGCAGCAATCAGAATTACTATGTCAAAGAGATTATTAAGAACCAGATGAATGACAGTGTGGGCAGCATTAATTGTCACTGGTATTTGAATCCCCCAAAACTGTTGCATAAACTGTTGTTTCCTACTTCTTACACTCAACTATGGGTCTGATAAATCCTCAGTATTACATCTTAAGAAATATCTTGGCATCCAAAGACTATAAACCCTAAGCAAATAAATTAGAAACCAGCACAAGTCACAGCAGAGGAAATCCTCCTCCCCCCACCCCTCCTGGCACCACAGTTTGCACAGCCAGGTAACAAACTAGCCAGAAAGTCCCTCATTAACTCAAATGATTTATTTTGGAAGAAGTGACCACTTACTTACACCTTTATTTCTGGAGTTAAGTGTCAACAGTTTAGGCAGGACACACTTAGACCAAGTAGCCACTTGGTTCTTTCAATAAGTGTGGGATTGCATACACAAGAAAAAATCCCAACCAGAAGCCTTTGGCTACTACTGAAATCCTGCACAGATGCCTGTTACCTTTCCTAGTAGAAAACTCATGACAGGACAGTTTTGTATACTGTCAATTGTGGTTTTAAGTGTTAATAATCTGTTGATAATCTGAAAACTGCATACATATACTCTAGCAGTACTTTTCTACTCTGGGAAGAAAAAAGCATAGCCAAGGTTTTTCTTCCTTTTTCATCCTAATACTCGAGCACTATCTTGGCAGCTGTAGTGCAGGGTATGGCAGCAAGAAAACATAATCTAAGCAAGTTAAATCAGTGACCTACTTGCTTATTTAGTGATAAAGATAGCCAAGCCAGCAATTTTTGACTAGACTTACAACGTAGATTTTAAAATAACAGCCTCAGCAGCACACGTACCTCTATGGAGCACATCATTAACATCCTGTGTTTAACTTTATAGGAGAGTGGAAGCAGCAAGCACACCCAAAAGCCAGCTCTTATAGAGCTTAGTTACAGCAGAAAAATGACCCATCACCACTCTTCAGAGTATGCTGAGCTTTCAAGAGAGCTCTAATTTACTTATATTTGCATACCACAAGCCGTACAGTAATCATCATTTTTGCAGCTCATTAGTAGCCACAAACCCCTTATTGCATTTGCGGGCCGAGTTAACTTTGCAGGTTTGCGAGCACCTATCAAGTCACAGCTTCATTGTACTGGACATTACACAAGCAGTAACATCTCACCCTTCAAATATGCCAACAACACTTATTGTCCCTCAAGTA
Source organism: Bubo scandiacus (assembly GCA_017315185.1). NCBI lineage: Eukaryota > Metazoa > Chordata > Aves > Strigiformes > Strigidae > Bubo > Bubo scandiacus. The sequence continues at coordinate 1,822 of JADKXW010016251.1, forward strand.
GGGTCATTTACCTGGTGTGCAATATGCCAATACACCCAGAGCAGAGGTATTTATTTATTCCATGTCTGCACAGAGATGGGTGCTAGGGGGTAATTCCACAAAGCTAGCACCCCACACGGAACATCAATGTATTTATACACTTCAGACTACATTAATACACTTTTACTGTAATGACCATTGGTTAGTTTCTTATCACTTTGTCCCTCGCTGGTTGACAACATGCCTCATCTCAATTTAAAGTTACAGTGTCTTTTAATTCTTCTGCACAAGGGGGGGGGGCACATCTTCTTAGTCTTAAATTGAGTTAGTGGTCGCAGTCTCTCCCCCACCGTCTTTATCTTTCCCCCAGTTACCACAGATTTTCACTGACTTCATGCTTCTCAGACAATCATTCATCTTCTGGGGCAGGATGTTCCCCTCTTATCAATCTTTTAGCTCCTCTTCAAAGGTATAGTCATTAGCAAGGCATGCATTGCTTATACAAAGTTGGAGTAACTCACTACCTTACCTCCTGGTTCTTTCTTTTGACTGCAACAGTCTTAAATCCATAACTGACCCTGTCATTGTTCTATTTACAAGTTCAGAACGAGCAGAGTAGAAAATTTCCTAGAGACATCACATTGACTGCCTCCTGCAAAAGGATAAAAGTTTCAAAATATGCTCCTTTACTCTCGTTATGCAGAGATTAGCTTCATTTAAGTAGACTGCTGCTCAAATTACTCTACGGTATTTTCAGTTGGCCTCTTCCCAATAGGCATCATTCGAAGTAAGTATCAATGTGTGATCACAGAAAAAGAAGAATCACATGCTGGAACTAACACAGGAGCACTAAAGTCAATTCCAGGTGCTTTAAAAAAAAAAAGCACCACCCAAAAACCCCCACCCACAGACACACCAAAAACAACCAACTGAAAACCTTTGAGTCAATTGGGGTTTTGTAGGAAAAAGTACTTTCTCCTGCTGGCAAGATGGCTCTTGTGCTAAAAGCGAGTATACTGGCAGCTTTGTTGCAGATCCAGTATATTTTATGGCTTCAAAGTGTTTATCTCAAAACAAATATCTGGAAGACATCTACATAATTAACTATTGTTTAATGTTGCTCAAAATCAAGTCATCTTTTCAAGATAAAAAGCCTGCAGAGATACAGAGGTTGAACACAGTGGCTGTTCACAGCCCGTGTTTACAGTGAGACAGCATTTCAGGCTTAACAATCCTGATCTTCCTCAGAAGGAAAAAAAATGGAGTCAGATGTTGGGGAAATGACCTCAGGAGTATCAAAGCAGTGACATATGCACCACAAACTCCTTCATGTTTGCTGCAATGCTATCCAACCTTTCAGGGTACTATGTCTGTGGATGCCAGATTTCATATTTCACGTAGGGCCATTCTCCTGGCTGCAGCCATCAGGATTAAAATGCCGTTGTTCTCATATCAGCAGGGAAAAAAAAAATTTTCCTCAGCAAATCCAAAGCAGGGTAACCCATACTGTGCACTAAGCTGTGTGTGCGTGCTGCAGAGCTCACATCCATTGTACCATCACTTCTGCACTGGACTTCGCAGCCTATATCATAGTTTTTTTTAATGCTTCTGCTCCAATCTCCAAAATAAATGTACAAAGTAGCATATCTATTTATATCTAAGGTAACACAACTCATTTGCTTTTTTACTGTGAACAGTTAAAATAAAGCTAGTGCAATATCAGATTAATGATCATGGAAGTCTATAGTTTATTATCCTTACAGTTGAGTAGTTTAACACAAAAAGCCACAAAACAGCAAGATTTTTAATTTGAAAATTAAGCACTGATCTGACATTCTTGTACATATTATCATAGGACATTAAAGTTGCTTCCAACGTAATGTTTTTAAAAATCACAGCTTCATCCAAGAGACCAACTACAACAAACTAATGAGAAAATTTCACCGGAAAAACCTAAGAAAACACAAAAAAAAGTCAGCCAAATGACAGTGTTTATAAGGATAGATTTTAAACTCAACCTTTTATTCTGAAAGATTTTCCCCCATAAATACATGGCACAAAACAAGAACTGGTTGAGGCTACCTCCTTATCCCATATGTAACAGAAGCGCCCTCCAAAGAGATAAGCACATAAGTTTAACCAGGTAAAAAGGATCCTGCACTCTCCAGAAGAAAACTATTAGTTATCTACAAATGGCTCATCCTTTTGAAGGAAAGCTGCTACAAGTGTACTTGAAATTGCTAATGTACAGGGACCTGTAAAATAAGACATTTAGTTTTAACGTTAACCATCACTTGTGTTTTACTAGCTTTTATTTTTCCTGTATTTTACTGCAAGGTATATAATTTCATTTATACTTTTTCCTAACTACCCTCTGTACTCATTACCCACTTGTAAGATGTTTTGAAACCTTTAACTCCTTGCCTAGTAAAGATAAGACAGAGCTTGGACAGTCTGAAAACCTCCCTGAGTACATCCCTAATAGCAGGAACCTAAAGAAAACAAAGGCCTAAGAAGACGCCAGTGTCAAGATACCTGACTGAAAGCTGGAACAAACAGGAGCTGAAGGACGGATGAGGTAACTCCATGCCCACATATGGACACGAGAAACCTAAAGTTCACTAACGGACGGTGTGAGAAAGGCTGTGGGGACCCCTAAGGAGGGGAGAAGACCCTCACTCTACTTTTACTACGCATGCTCAGACTATGTAAATGAATTCTGAGAAGCCATTAGCATAAGACTGCCTTTTCTAGGGAATCTGATGCATATGCATGCTTTTTGTGTATATTGGTCAGGGAGTTTTGTTAGTAAGTGTGGCACTTGTGGTGGAGCGATCCCCAGTGCTGCCCAGCGCTGCGAATAAAGAATCCCTGCTCAACAGTTATACTCAATCCTGACTGTTGAGTGAAGCTCTTTGTTTCACTTTGATTTTCTGGACACTGATAGAACAGGAGTGACGCAATAAGCATTGCATGGGCAAGCACGACAAGTCTGGTACTTGTGAAGTGCATCTCAGGAGCCAGTGCTGACCTAGGGACCCACCCTGTGAAACTCCAGGTCTAAATCCAGGATTCTCCATATATCTATTTTCAGTAATGCTTGGTGAGCTGCCCAAAAGAAATTATAAGAAAGAAGATGCCTTGATATAGGATAAGAAATATTTAGGTAAAATAAAATTTAAAGTTACTATATATGTTAGCAATTCCTTTTCCGTATAATCTTAAACTGAGGTAATCGTTAACTGGTGGTCTATTTGTAAGAATGATTCTGTAACAAACACCACTGTTTAGGTGCCTGCTAGAAAATGATTTATTACCTTGCTATTCAGAATATTCTCAAGTACGCACTGTAAAGAAACCTTGAAGAATGTTAAAAGTGCAATTCAAGCCAAAGTCCTTGAGACAAGGACATTGGAGGGTCTTTCAAGTCAGTGGTCTGTGGTGGTTGCACAGACAGCCCCCCAACTCATTTCAGGACTCAAGTGTGCATGACCAGTGTTGGAAGTGTGGGAAAAGCAAAACAGCGAAAAACCTGCAAAACACACATTTCTTTAACACATGGTGCCCAGAACAAACACAGGACGGGATGGAGATCCAGTGATTTGTGCTGCCATGGCACCAAGGAGGAATGAGAAGCGAGGTGGAGGCCATGCAGTCCTGTTCTTCCACTTTTCTCAAGGAACATTTGACACGACTGTGCAGATTTCTCTCCTGCTCTTCCCCTTCTCTCAAGGACTGTTTTGCACAACTCTGCAGACCTCATCTCTCATTCTTCCTCTTTTCCCACAAAACCAGCGCACACCTTGCACCAAGGAATGTGCTGTGTTGTTACTCAAGAAGCAATGGCTTGACCACAGTCCCACCCACTCACACATACACACTTAGATAAATACTACCCCGAGTTTGTATCTAACCCGAAGGGACGATAATCCGATACCAAATCGGAGAGACAGATCGATGGGTTTGTGCTCCTTGTGTTACTGATTTGTTATTAATTTGAGCTGATTTTAATGATTTTTGGTGATTTGGATTTAAATAAGGAATGATTTAGAGTAACCATACAACCAGTTATGCTGCTACAAAGTCCTTTGTAAAGTCCCAGGCTAAGGCCACGTAGACTAATAATAATCGTTAACCAGATTTCTTTTCAAATAATAAGATTCATAACAAGGTATCATTGTTAGAGTGTTCGGTAAGGACAATTTATTGCCCTGTAGACCAGGTGTTCTAAAAGTTACATTATGAGAGGGCCTTGAAGCATGTTAAAAATTACAGTGTGAGCCAAAGTCCTTGGGTTAAGGGCATTGGAGGGTCTTTCTTTTAGGTCAGTAGTCCGTGGTGGTCGCAAAAGCAGCCCCCCGACTCATTTCAGGACTCAAGGGTGCATGACCATAAAGGAGTGGGAATAAGAAAATGAGTTACAGGAATTATGTTTGAGCACTTGATTAATATGTATTACTGTATCCTATATAATCAGCATGCTACATGGGTTAGGTGTGTGTTGTTGGTGAGACAATTCCCCTACGCATCCGGCCATTAATAAGAGAGTGTCTGCTTATCTACATCACATTGGTGTCCGTGATAGACAGTAAACTGTTTGTTCATCAAATTCCATTAAAGATACTGGGAGCTCGTGACATGTTATTCCATAAACTATGTAGACCTAAGCTTAATCTTAACTATTACACTGTGTAATGACTAACTGACTGCAAGTGCTTATCTAAGTTGAAATGCTGAAGCAAGGACTCCTACTGTGCAAGAGACTGAAAGGAGGGAGAAGGGAAAAAGGACGAAGGGGAGAAGAACAAAGGGGAAGTGTCTGTACTCTGTAAGATATAAACAAAAGCTGTGTGAGCCACTCTCAGGCAAGCAGGAAATACGAGGAGTTGGTGACGCGAGGAAGACCCGGATGGAGCGACCCCCTAGCTGCAGAGTGCGCAGACGCAGAGTACGCCTCTCAGAGAGACCCAGATAACGGAAGGCGGAGAATATAAAAAGACGGACCCTCGGGAAGTGAGCGCGCGCCGTTGGTGGAGCAAGGACTCCCCGGCCGCCCAGCGCTGTTTTGCTTATTGCCGCTTGCTAAAATAAATAATTGAAATTTGTCCTGACTTGCATCATTTTGGCAAGATAGTCTATAACAAAATTGGTGCCATGACTCGGATAGAGGCAATCTGGTGGGAAGCCCCATACGGGGAGGCGCGCCCCGCTGAGTTCAGCGGCCCCGGCTGAGTGCTATCACATCACGCCCTCTACCGACGAACTCCAAAACTCGGCAACAAGCAAAAGAATACTGGTAGCCCCGTAATCTTTGTGCATGAAGTCCCGGACGAAGACGCAAGGTTGCGTGAGTATAGGCCGGTTATCCGTTCGGTTGGGGTTGGGCTTCCCGGAGCGTGGTGTGTGAGACGCCCAGCAGGGCGAAGCGAGTGCGGACCCCTCGGTAGTGCAGCTCCCATATCCCGCGAGGGACTAGGTCACGAAAAGGGGGAAAAACGAATTGTGTGAGTGTGTGAAGGCGCTCCGGAAGATGGGACAGAAGAAGAGCAAGACTTCTGATCCCATGGGTGGTTTGGGACCCAAGGTGAGGTATCCCCAAATACCACCAGATAGCCCTTTAGGCTTGATGTTAAACCATTGGGAAGATTACCCCTCTAGGCAGGGTAAGGACAAAGTAAAAATGATTTATTATTGTATGGAAGTTTGGGGAGGGAAACAAATCAGGGGCGACCATCTCTATTGGCCTATTTTTGGGTCCTTTGAAGAATGGGTCTGCCAAGCCCTAAATATTTATGTCAACTCAAAGGAACCCTTTAATTTGGAGGAGAGTGAATATGCACAGGTATGGATAGTATCAGATACCCGAATAAATCTATATCCTCTAAAAGAAAAAGTTAAGAAAAAGAAGATACGTGATGAGGACGATCCTCCTACCTCTCCTCCTCCTTACATACCTCCACCCCCACCTCCGGCGCCTTCACCTCCTCCAACTGTGCCGGAGGACCCAGGGAATTCAGACTCCCCACCTGAATCCCCGGAAGAGCCAAGACGAATAACCCGTAGTCAAACTAGAATGGGGTGGGGTGACAGCAGCTTGTACCCCCTAAGGGAGGTTGCGATGGGGGGACCCCAGCCTGGCATGGGATATGTGACTGTCCCCCTTAATTCAGGGGACGTCAGAGAATTTAAAAAAGAGATGGGGAGTCTATTGGAGGATCCCCTGGGTGTGGCGGAGCGGGTGGATCAGTTTTTAGGACCAAACACCTATACTTGGGATGAAATGCAAGCCATAATGGCTATACTATTCACTGCCGAAGAAAGGGACATGATCAGGAGAGCAGGAATGAGAATTTGGGACCAACAGCATCAGCAGGGTCCGGCAGCAGACGTAAAATGGCCTCTAAATCGACCTAACTGGAATAATCAAAATGAAATCGATAGAGGCCATATGCAAGACCTGAGGACAAAATATAAACAAAGCCTTTAGTGAACATCAGAAAAAGGATGAAACCCCTACTGAGTGGTTAGAGAGACTGAGAAAAAATCTTCAGCTTTACTCAGGACTGGACCCTAATACACCAGTGGGACAGGCATTGTTAAAGACACAATTTGTGGCAAAAGCATGGACAGATATTAGAAAGAATCTAGAAAAAATAGAAGATTGGCAGGATCGGGGATTGGATGAATTACTGAGGGAAGCACAGAAAGTCTATGTCCGAAGGGAGGACGAGACTCAAAAAAGACATACCAGAATGATGGTAGCTGCGATAAGGGAAGGACAGAGAGTGAACGGTGCTGGGAGAAAACAGGAAGGTCAAAGAACAGGCTATAGATCAAAGGAACCAGAGAGGGGGAGGGAGAAAGGGAGTATTGTCTGCTTTTATTGTGGAGGAAAGGGTCACACAAAGAAGAGCTGCAGAAGGAGAATGATGGATGAGAGAATGTTTAAAGAAGATTAGGGGTGTCAGGGGCTCTATTTGCTGGGGACCCGAGAACGAACTGAGCCCTTGATAAAGTTAAAGGTAGGTCCCCAGCAACAGGAGGTAGAATTTTTAGTAGATTCAGGAGCGGAGAGATCTACCATTCAATCATTGCCCCAAGGGTGTGAGATTTCATCAGAAAAAGTACAAGTAGTTGGGGCAAAAGGAGAACCATTTGGAGTACCGGTAATTAAAGATGTACTCCTTGAAACAGATTCTAAATTGGGGATGGGATCCTTGTTGTTAGTGCCTGAGGCAGATTATAACCTACTGGGGAGAGATCTAATGATTGAATTAGGAATTAGTTTGGAAGTAACAGAACACAAACTTGAAATCAAACTGTGCCCCCTACAGGTTGAAGATGAGACTAGAATCAACCCTGAAGCATGGTACACTCCAGATACGGTGGGAAGATTGAATGTTGAACCTTTTATGGTAACTATCCGGGATCCTGAGGTACCGGTGAAGATTAAGCAATATCCCATACCTCAGGAGGGAAGGCAAGGATTGAAACCAGAAATCCAAAGATTAATAAAGCAGGGATTATTGGAGCCCTGCATGTCCCCTTTTAATACTCCCATTTTACCCGTCAAGAAGGCGGATGGGGGGTACAGATTAGTCCATGACCTAAGGGAAATTAACAAAAGGACTGTAACTAGATTCCCCGTAGTAGCTAACCCACACACTCTCTTAAGTCAATTAGGCCCGAACGACCGGTGGTACAGTGTAATAGACTTGAAGGACGCTTTCTGGGCATGCCCCCTAAAAGAGGAATGCAGAAACTATTTTGCTTTTGAGTGGGAGGACCCAGATACCCACAGGAAAACTCAACTCCAGTGGACAGTCCTACCCCAAGGTTTCACCGAATCCCCAAACCTGTTCGGGCAAGCTTTAGAACAAATTTTACAGGATTACCAGATAGGAGATACCCTTACCCTAGTTCAGTATGTAGATGATCTTTTAATAGCAGGGGAAGATAAGGAAATGGTACAGGAAGAAAGTATCAAATTGTTAAATTTCCTGAGCTTGAAGGGACTAAAGGTGTCAAAATCCAAATTGCAATTTGTCGAAAAGGAAGTTAGATACCTAGGACATCGATTAAGTCAAGGAACTAAAAAATTGGATCCGGAAAGAGTTAAAGGGATACTTTCCCTCCCAAGTCCAAAAACCAAGAAACAAGTCCGACAGCTATTAGGGTTATTTGGATATTGTAGGCAGTGGATCGAAGGGTACAGTGGAAAGGTAAAGTTTTTATACACCAAAATAACTAAAAATGGATTATTAAAATGGACTCAGGAGGATGATCAACGGTTAAAGGAATGAAAAACTGAATTAGTAAATGCTCCTGTTCTGAGCTTGCCCGACCTAAAAAGACCATTTTTCTTATTTGTTAACATAGAGGAAGGAACTGCATTTGGAGTATTAGCCCAGGAATGGGCAGGAAAAAAGAAACCAATAGCATATATTTCAAAATTACTGGACCCCGTAAGTCGGGGATGGCCTACATGCCTACAAGTCGTGGTGGCAGCTGCTTTGTTAATTGAGGAAGCGCATAAAATAACCTTTGGTAGTGAGTTAAAGGTACTATCCCCCCATAATATCAGAGGTGTGCTACAACAAAAAGCAGAAAAATGGATAACTGATGCTAGACTGGTAAAATATGAGGCAATCCCTACTGCATCTCCCCACCTGACCCTTGAAACATCGTTACAAAATCCAGCCCAATTTTTGTATGGAGATCCTAGTCAAAATCTTTTTCATGATTGCCTCCGTAACATCGAGGAGCAGACTAAGATAAGACCAGATTTGGAAGAAGAGGAATTAGGGAAAGGAGAAAAATTATTTGTAGATGGATCCTCTCGGGTGGTAGAAGGGAAAAGAAAATCAGGGTATGCCATAATTGATGGAAAAACTTTTAAGGTGATAGAATCAGGACCCTTGAGTCCCGGCTGGTCAGCACAAGCATGCGAATTATATGCGGTATTAAAGGCCTTACAATTATTAAAAGGAAAAGTGGGAACTATATACACCGATTCTAGATATGCCTTCGGAGTAGTACATACCTTTGGGAAAATATGGGAAGAGAGAGGCCTAATCAATTCTCGGGGGAAGGACCTAGTACATCAGGAGTTAATATTACAAATTTTGCAAGCTATACGAGGGCCCAGCGAAATTGCGGTAGTACACTTAAAGGGACACCAGAGGGGGCTAAATCCTTTAGTACAGGGGAATAACCTTGCTGATCAAGAGGCAAAGAGAGCAGCGCTATTAGCACTGCACTTGGATGACCCGATAGAGGCCAGACAGCGGTGTGTTAATTGTGAAGATGATTACCTCCCCTGTTATGCTTGCTGGGACGATTTCGGGGTAGACGGCATAGAATGTGTATGTGAAAGACCAGGTTTTAATTGGTGCTTTTTCCATGGAAAATCCTATGAAATTTTAAGCTTTACTGTTCAAGAACAAGCAAAATTAAATCAAATGGGGATTAAACAGAAAGCTAATGGAAAATGGGAACTCCCGGATGGCCGAGAAGTTCTCCCAAAACCCATAGCTACCAAGATAATGCAGCAATTCCACGAGAACACTCATTGGGGAACTCAGGCATTGGTGGATCAATTTGCAACTAAATACATGTGCATTGGGATATATGATATAGCCAAACGAGTGATAGGGGAATGTCTCGTTTGTCAAAAAGTAAATAAACATCAAATAAGAAAACAAGTATATGGGGGGCGAGAATTGGCTCATAGACCTTTTGCAAGAATACAAATAGACTTCACCGAATTACCAAAGGTGGGAAGGTATAAATATTTATTAGTAATTATAGATCATTTAACTCAATTCGTAGAAGCTTTTCCCACAGCTTGAGCTACAGCTCACACAGTAACAAGGATATTACTTGAAGAAATTATACCTCGGTATGGAGCAATAGAAGCAATAGACTCAGATAGGGGTCCACACTTTGTATCCAGAGTAGCCAAAGAGACTTTGGCTGCCCTGGGTACACAGTGGCAATACCACACTCCGTGGCACCCGCAGAGCTCAGGGAAAGTTGAACGTATGAATGGAGAAATAAAAAAACAACTTACCAAATTGATGTTAGAAACCAAAATGTCATGGGTAAAGTGTCTCCCTTTAGCCTTGTTAAATATCAGAACTCAGCCCCGAACCGATGTAGGCATTTCTCCCTTTGAAATGCTATATGGGATGCCCTATGATTTAGAAATGCCACCAGATCACCCCCAACTTGAAGAATTAAAGATAAAATCCTACCTGATACAGCTAATGGCAAGGAGAAAACAACTGCAGGCCCGGGGGATGGTAGTACAAAGGCCTCCATTGGATGTGGCCATGCATCAAATCCAACCAGGAGATAAAGTACTAATCAAATCATGGAAAGAATCTTCTTTGACCCCCTGTTGGGAAGGACCCTATGTTGCTCTTATCACTACAGAAACTGCTGTTCGGACTGCTGAGAAGGGGTGGACACACACAAGCCGAGTAAAGGGACCTATACAGGATTCGGCCTGGAAAGTGACCAGCCCTCCTGGGGATCTACGAGTCACCCTTCGGAAAACCTGAAAGAGCACCCTACACATTGTGGGGTAAGAACCTACGAAGGACTCGATGAGTGAGACCCTGATATTTTGTCCAATTGAAACTTGTATTTGTTTTCCCTTTATATGCATAAAGTGTAATGTATGTAAAGAAGGCTGGTGGATTCATAATGCACATGGGATAAATCTCCGGTCTAGTTGTAATCAGTGTTATCAACGAGAACGGAGATTAACTAATCAGGCCCTAAAAAAAAAAAATTGGAGTAAAAACGGGAAATAATTGAAGATTCTAAAACTTGGTGGGAAATATTTACCAAAGAGATAAATCCCGAAAGAGAGTGCACTCACCCTAATTGGCCTACTGAATATCACCCTCAGATCCTAGGGGTGATCTGTAGAAAGCAGATCCCCTGGGTCCCCTGTCGTGGACCCGAGGTCAAAGCTAAAACCTGGGAGGCCTATGTGTCCCGGAGTAGAGGCAAACGTACCCCTGAAGAATACAGCTGCTGCCGAGAAGATGGAACACCCTGCTGCTCTAAGCAACAGAGTAGGCAGAGGAGGCAGAGACGTACCAAAGTGGGAAAAACTTTACTGCCCTACTCTGAGGAGAAAAGGGCCCCTGAGAGGGAAGGGCCAGACAGGAGTGCCAAACACCCTGATACAAAAAAGACTGAGAAAAACTATGCAAATCTATAGAATCCCTCCAGCCTTCTATTGGAGCTATTGGACAGTCTGGCTAGGTGTATTAGCCACAATGAATATACCACCAGGGTGGGCTAAAACGATTAACCAATCCCACCAGCCTTTTGAACATACCCTAACTAACCAAATAGTATGGCCTTGGTCAGACGCTTATTATGGACGTACAGGACGTATGGATGCAGATTTGTATGGGACAGTTAGCAACCGCCATACTAAGTAATAACCTAACACTCCAAACATATAAATGGGAGAATTCATCCCATACCTGGACAGCTAAAAAAGGAGATGAGATACAAATAGGCTGCAGAGTATTCAATGTAAGTGTGATAACAAGTTGGCACCCTTTGATTCAAACCGTCCGTCAGCCCCCTTTGACCCAAATCGTTATCAGAGACAAGACGGAATCTAAAATAGCTCAAACCCGTTGTGAGTCTGAGGCCTGTTGGTATGCATTTACTGCAACCCAACCGGTGTCCATAGTTTGTTTGGGAGGGACCAGGTCAGGAGATCAAGTTGTATCTTTCCGATTTCCATTGAACATACAGGAGGAAACTACAACTACTCCTGCTCATACTGTTCCAACACAACCAACTGTCGTGCTTAGCCCAAGAATCTTTGGAATTGGACCATACGCAATTAGAAATACAGGTCAACAACAAATGTTGTTTAACCCGGTGTGGTCTCTCAAACAAGTTGAATTGCTGATGCAGAATAATGTTTCAAACATTCAGCCAGCCTGTTCACCTTTCCTAAAGACCTCTTACGAGGGATGGACAACCTGGCTGCAAAAACGAACTCCTCACACGAAAAGAACACAGAGAGACCTAACCGGTGTTTTGGGAACAGGATTGGGAGTTTTAAATAGTATTGATTCGGAAGTGATAATGAACAAGTTGGCTACCTCAATTAGTGATTTAACTAATATACAACAGCCTTTGCGATCTTCCCTATTGGCTTTGGGGGCTAACCAGTGGCTGTTGTCAAATATATTACCAAAAGGGGAAAAGGTAAATATAAAGGATCATGAATTGATTACAGATGCACTCAGCATGCTCCAAAATAACTTATCTTTAGCTCTCAGCTGCATCCAGGCTCAAATATGGATGCAGTCGATAGCTGCCTCAATTATAAGAGAAGGTGAAGAAGGCACTCTCCCTGCTGAAATTCGGAGAATAATTTGGGACAGTGCCACTGATTTTGAAAGGAGACTCCAATCCTGGTGGAACCTGGTAAACTTTACCTATGACCCCATCACAAACACAGCTACTACCTTTGTACTCACTATTTACAATGCCACCATATACCAAATTTACCCTATCATTGCATTAGGGCTGAATCACAACGGGACCATACTCCATCCTTCTGAGCATAGAGTATGGGCCCGAAAGGTAAACGAAAAATGGCAAACTGTCAATCTAGAGTCTTGCATTGTACAGGGACAACAAGGATTCATTTGTGAAGGCAATGCAATTGAGGCACAAGATATTTGTTTAGATACCGAACAAAATATTTGCCACTTGGAGGTCCGTCCCAATGAAAATCCTGAAACAGTACTCATATATATCGGCAAAGGTTGTGTATGTTTGAGGACGGTTTGTGAATTCTTAACCGTAGACAAGGTCATAGTAGAGACTAAAAATTATTCAAATCTCTGTGTTTGCAATTTCACAAAGATTATCGGATGTGACTTTTCCTATTTAACCCCGGTCATGTCTCACCAACTCCTGCAATCCAATTATACGTTCATACATAATCTACAACCCACACCCCTTGGAATGAATCTCACTTTGGTTAAGCAGTTACTTCAACACAAAGACTTAATTGAGATTTTAGAGAAAGTCAGGGAAAACGGACAGAAAACTCTAATAACTGTTCATCACAATGTGGAGGAAATACACCGAGTCTTGGAAAGAGCAAAAAGGAATGCAGAACATAACTGGTGGGACACCCTTTTTGGATGGTCACCTACTGCTACAGGCATCTTGAATAAGCTGTGTCACCCCATTGTGGTTCTCTTGATATTAATTTTGATCAGTTTGACTTTGTCAATAATATTGTATGTCATAACTTGGAGAATGATGCAGCGGGTAACATATCTGATGTCTGTCACCCGTCCAATACTCGTTAAAGCCAGAAACGACCAATTAGATGACGACTTTAAATTGAAAAAAACTCTCCTGTTAAGTCAACAAGAATTACAACGATTTGATGAACAAAATGGTAAAAAGAAAAAGGGGGGATTGTGATAGACAGTAAACTGTTTGTTCATCAAATTCCATTAAAGATATTGGGAGCTCGTGACATGTTATTCCATAAACTATGTAGACCTAAGCTTAATCTTAACTATTACACTGTGTAACGACTAACTGACTGCAAGTGCTTATCTAAGTTGAAATGCTGAAGCAAGGACTCCTAATGTGCAAAAGACTGAAAGGAGGGAGAAGGGAAGAAGGACAGAGGGGAGAAGGACAAAGGGGAAGTGTCTGTACTCTGTAAGATATAAACAAAAGCTGTGTGAGCCACTCTCAGGCAAGCAGGAAATACGAGGAGTTGGTGACGCGAGGAAGACCCGGATGGAGCGACCCCCTAGCTGCAAAGTGCGCAGACGCAGAGTACGCCTCTCAGAGAGACCCAGATAACGGAAGGCGGAGAATATAAAAAAGACGGACCCTCGGGAAGTGAGCGCGCGCCGTTGGTGGAGCAAGGACTCCCCGGCCGCCCAGCGCTGTTTTGCTTATTGCCACTTGCTAAAATAAATAATTGAAATTTGTCCTGACTTGCATCATTTTGGCAAGATAGTCTATAACA
>JADKXW010016253.1:0-10577 GCA_017315185.1 Bubo scandiacus
GGCACAGGGGCACCCACAGCACCCACAGCCGGCTCCTGAGTGTCCACCAAAAGCTGCCTCTCACGCCTCAGGTGTGGTCGCACACACCTTGCCGGTAACCACCGGGGACTGTGACCTGTGGAGACACAAGCATAACCTCTTCCCCAGGTTATTAAAGGATCTGGTCCTTCCCAGTTACCACTTTCCAGGTTTTTTGCTAACACTTGAGCCTTGCCCTGGATGTCTTGTTGATCTGGTATCTGACTAGAAGTGATGCAATATTGATGGCACCTGTGAGGCAGGGGAAATCTTTAAAAAGTTCATGACATATAATGCCTTATTTAGCCTTCCGTGAGGTGTAGATTGATACCCTCCATCTCCCCCATTTTGTTGTTGTAACAGACGCTTTAGCGTGCCATGCGTACGCTCCACAATGGCCTGTCCGGTCGGTGAGTGGGGAATGCCGGGCAGATGCTTGACTCCCCACTGTATGGCAGGACGCAGACACTGCTCCAGAAAAGGTATCAACAGACACAGGTACATATTTTAACGATCCAAATGCAGCAAAGTGAGTGACGTCAGATTGCCATAATTCTGAGGAGGTGAGTCCCCGAGGGTTGACACCACTAGCTGTTGAAGAGAGGGAGTCCTGCTGGCACTCAGGGCAAGTGGCAATGATGTCTTTAGCCTGACGCCTTGATAAAGAAAACTGGTTTTGTATTGCTCTGGCGTTTTGGTGGCAAAAATGCATGTGAAAGCCGTGCTTGCTCAAAGACATTTGTATTAGCCACTGTAACATGTGCATAGTAACCGGAACAATGACACACACAGGTTCCTGACCAGCAAGTAATAGTAGGCGCTGCCTACCTTTCATGATCAGTTTGGCAAATTTCTGGACAAGTAGTGACCATCTTGTGCATTTGGTGTCACAAAACAAAAAACAAAACAAAACAAAACAAAAAAATCCATTTAACAATAACAAGAGGGTCACTAAGTGTTTCATCCCACTGAAACAGCAGAGCATAGGGCTGCCCTGGAGGGTTAAATAATATCAGTTGATCCGGATGGCCGGGCACACATCGTGATGCTTGTCTTTCTGACATGGCGTTAGCTACATGGTGGAGATCTTGTTTCGCTGTCTCTGTAAGTACTCTGGGTGATGTCAGTGAAGGATCTCCTCGCAAAATATCAAACAAGCTATGCAGATCAACATTAGTTAGGCCCAACAATGGCCGTATCCAATTTATGGCTCCCAACAGTTTCTGTCAATCATTTAAAGTCTTAACATCACTTTTAAGTTTAACCTGTTGCAGGACAATGGTCTGTTCACAAATTCTCCACCCCAGGTACTGCCACGGTGATGATCTCTGTACCTTTTCAGGTGCTATTTGCAACCCCATTTGAGATACTGAGTCTTTGGTTAAAGCAAGAGCCTTTTCCATCATCTCCTGTGTTTCTGCTGCTATAAGGATGTCATCCATATAATGATAGATAACAGCCTGGGGGACCTGCATTCTAACAGGGCTCAAAGCCTTTGCAACAAACCACTGACACATCGTGGGGCTGTTTTTTATGCCTTGTGGCAAAACAACCCAGTGGTACCGTCTTGCAGGTTCACTGACATTGATACTGGGAACAGAAAAGGCAAATTTGGGTGCATCATCCGGATGCAAGGGAATGGTAAAGAAATTCAATCCTTTAGATCAATTATTAGAAGATGCCAGTTTTGGGGAATCCTTGTTGGGGAGGGCATTCCTGGCTGTAACGTACCCATATCCTCCATGGCATCATTAATGTGTCGGAGAGCATGTAAAAGTCACCATTTACCACTGTAATGGTTTAGCCCCTGCCGGGGTCTGAGACCACGCGGCCGCTGCCCCTCCCCCACAAAGGGAGTGAAATATAAAGCCCTAAAACTGAGATAAGGAAAGCTTTAATACAACAGTGCAACAGCACACAACAAACAACAACAATAACAATAACAGTAATAGTGATAGCAATGAACAGAGCAAAATCTCTACCAATAGAGCAGTGAGAGGACCAGATGTACAAAGCCAAGCGCGCCCCGCGCTCCTGCGCCAGGATGTGAAGTCGGCATGGGATCTGAATAACCCGGCTAGAGCTCCCCCCCACTGCTGGGGAAACTTAACCCTATCCTGGCTAAACCAGGACAACCACTTTTCTTTAAAATAACAAACACCGGGGAGTTCCAAGGACTGGTGGTAGGTACGATATGTCCTGCACTTTATTGTTCCTGAATTAAATCATCAAGGTGGCAAAACTGTTCCATTGGCAAGGGCCACTGACCCACCCACACAGGGGATTCTGTTTTCCAGGTTAGTTTCAGGGTGGGTTTAGGGGTGGGCTGTGCTGCAGTGGTAATTAAGACAAATTTGATCCAATCTGAGTTCCCCATTGAGCCATACAGTCATGACCCCATGATGTAATAGGGGTTTCCAATATAAATGGACGAATATTTGCTACCTGGTTTTCTGGGCCCCTTACATGAATGAGTTATTTGCTTTTAAACGTTACAGCATGACCACAAACCCTGAAAAGCGCTCGAGTTACCCGAGCTAACGGCCAATCTGCTCACAGATATTACAGTCACATCCGCACCAGTATGTAAAATGCCTGTCAGTTCAACAGATTCTTCTGCTTTGGTGAGGGCACATTTTATCAGAGGTCGACCTTGTGTCACTGTCTGAGCCCAAAATATTTGAGGAGTACCTGCTGATCCAAATCCTGAGTCACCCCGGCTTCTCGGCATACTATTAGGGGGAGCCGCAGTAAAATAAACAAGCTGAGCAATTTTTGACCCTTTTGTTACTGAACACGGGGGTACAGGGGTCCAGGCCATAATTCTGATTTCCCCTTCATAATCGGCATCTATGACCCCTGGTAAAATGAACAACCCCTGTAAGGTTGTAGATGAACTTCCCTGTAATAATGCACTTTTTTTTTTTTTTTTTTTTCCCAACAGTCTATATACTCCTGTTGGTATCAAGGATACCGTGGTATCTAATGATGTTACTGACTCAGAGGCTGCTAGGTCCACGCCTGATCAGTATCAACTAAATTATTATAAACCACCAGTGATTGCAATATTTTATTAGTGTCTTTTTGTTCACACTTGTGCCTGGATATCCCCCTATCTTCTTCCAGCATTTAAAATACAGCCTAGGGGACTCTTTTTGACTATTCCCCCACTCTGGCCGCTTCCCATCTCGTCTACTTTACCTTAAAATGCTACCTGATTAAGCTGACAATACCCCCAGCAGGCAGATGGTACAAGGGTGCACTCTCCCCACAGAGCATGCACCTAAATTCAAGACAACAATTAACACAGAGTTACTGCCTCCCACTAGAGGAGATATTTCACCTATGACACTTCAAACACTGAGCCCGAACAAACAGGCAGCACCAGTGACCCAGCGGGCGGGCACTAGGGCGCTCTGTACTAAGGAATGTTCCCTCGTCCTGCACTACCCCCCACTGGTACAGAGTCTGCCCTGCGCTTCGTTCCTCTGTGGCCGCTTCCCTCGCGGGATAACGGAACTGCGGGTCAGAGAACTCCGCACTCCGCAGCTGCAGCTGGGCTGCGTCTCACACCCGCAGAACAGTCACACACCCACACAAAGGGGCCCTGACACTTGTTACTCACACAACATCAAATGACAAACACTACAAACATCAAAACACCATTAAGAATATATAAAGCCATTGCCAGTTGATTATGTGGTGCGTCCAGAAAATTCCCCCTTCTTTGTTTTTAAATCAAGGCCTTTAGTGTACTGACCATCAGAAGGGTTTAAAGTTAGTCCTTTTAGAATGGACAAGGGACTCCGCATCCCAGTGTCAGCACCTTCTGTAAAAACTGCCGCTTTTGGTGTTCGGGGGAGGCGGGACGGACGATCGTGCGGTGCCAGACGGCCGCAGGCAGTCGCTCCGCGGCGGGGGGGCTCGGGGAGGCCCGGGGCCGCCGCCGTCAACTCCGCGCTTTAAGAGTGTCCGAAACCAACTTCCAAGTGGTCGCGAGCTCACTGGCATGCTGATCCCCCTTGGAAATAGCTTCCCACAAGTGTTCACCTATTTCAGCCCATTTTGCTGGTTCAAAGGCTGTGAGGGTATCGGCAGGATAGCCGTGGTTTCTGCACCATTTAAGTAACCTTCGTACAGAAGTTTCGTTATAAGTTATCCCTCTCTTAGAGTATAAATTATCCGTCTCTTAGAGAGTATATGCAGCAGGAGTCTGACAGTGGCCGTCTCCTCTGCGGACTTGTTCTGCCCCATGCTGCCCCCGATTGCTCACCTCTCCCGGGTGAGTTTCCGTCGATCGACTGTTTTCCATCCTCCCTGTCACACCCCGCTGCAGACAGTACCTCCAATCGGGGATCCTCCTGCGGCGTCTTCCGCGCTCCATCCTGGGACATCGGGGTCACCATTTGTTGCGGGAGGATATCGGACCTGCACAACTCTATGAGAGTTCTAACAAGCAAAGCCATTTATTTTTCCAATACTACATACTTATGCTCTCGCCAAAGCTCTTACTTCATAATTAGCAAATCAGCAATTAGACAGCTATCTACCTTTTCTCCTATCAGCATCAGACCACTCTAACACGCACTGTGCAGACCAATCACCCTCTCGTTCACGCGCTGTTCACGCGGCGGTAACTTCTCACAGTTCAGTACTTTCCCACAGCTCAGTGTTGCAGCTGGCCGTTGTTTTTCCCTGCCACCTTGGCACAACTCAGCACTTTTTTATCTTTCTTCCAAGGCCTGTTTCTCATCAAAGCCTAGCTATTTCTCAGAGGCTGTGCAAGGCTGACAGGCCAATGTATCCCTCATATGCCCTGCACAGAGCCTCTCTAACTCTCAAAGATAGTGACTAGTGAATGCCTGGTTGACTTTTTGCTGCACAGAGCAGATGGGACTGCTGCAGTATTTCATTTCACACTAGGAAAGTTGTGAGGGGCCATAAGCCTTGGGGCCAGCAAGAGGACAGAGGCCACAGAGCCAGGTTTCAAATTAACTGCATAAGGGCATTGTATGGGGAGATGGGGGGTAGGGGATATGCATCCTGCAGAGGCCAGACTACTAATTGCAGTGTCCTGGTTCTGGCCAGGATAGAGTTAACTTTCCTTGAGCTGGGAAGGACCACAGCTGGAGGGCCAGGCCTGGATTGACTATTGGAGTATTCCACATCATGTGATGTTATGCTCAGTATATAAAGGAGGTGGGTTCTCTCTCATTTCCACTTCTGGTTGGCACCAGGTGGTGAGCAACCGCATTCTGTATTACCCATTTGGACTTCCTATTATTACAATGTAAGGAGGAATTATCCAGATTTTATTCTCACATCCACATTTTTTACAGGAGAAAGCTCTCTATTTGGCTCATTTATAGCACCTTTGGTTTACCTATAAATGACCGTTCTGTACTTGGGGAGTATGAAAATTTTTTCAAGAAATGGAAGACACAGATGAAAGCAGCTTATGAAATAATTCTGAAATGTTCCAGGAATCTTAATCTCCTGTTAAAACTTAATATAATCACACAAAAATGTTTTCTTACCAGAAGACAGAACATGGAGTGTTTTAGAGAGTAGAGGCCAATCAAAATAAGTTCTGAGTGGGAAAACAAAACTCATACAGTACTTAGAGGAAAAAGGGAGATTTCAGGCTATGAAATTGGAAATTGAAAAGGAGGTGTTAACTTAGGAACTGTTGTTTCTGTTACATGCTGTTGGATAATGAAAGTTCTGATGACACAGAAAAATCCTTCTGACGTGGAATAATCTGACCAGAAATGGAGATGTTTCTAGCTTTAGTACAGGAATATAAGAAAGAAACCCAACTTTGTTATGGGACTTTGGAACACACAGACTTTTGCTAATAAGTCACATGGATGGACTGAATCAACATCAATAGAGATGACAAGATGAAATCACTTTTACTGAAGTGAACATAGTTCTGCAAAGGATGCCAAGGCTGTATTTGTCCATGATGTGGAGGTTGGTGGAAGAGGTTAAAGAAGAGAAAGCTGAAGGGTAGATGTACCTGACATAGCTGTTTGATGTGCTCTAAAAGAAACTATCAGTAAAAGGAATTGCAAGATTCACATTTCTTTCTTTACACCTAATTTAATAACACCCCCACTTTTAAGATTTGCCCTTCTCTAGGAGTGAAAGAGAGTGAGATGGTCAGTGGCTGTGCTTTTGCATGTTTTGTATGCTTGGTTTGTTATGCTTTCAGCTGTTATGTAAATCTTGCAAAGAGCAGATTATCCCTTTTTCTAGATAGGTTAGGCACTCCTGAATCATTAGTGATAAACTCATTCCTTCTTGGCTGCCAAATCTTGCTGGCCTTACCTGTGCACTTCAACAGGCGTGTAGACATCAGAGCTCCCCCAGTAATGTCTGCCATCAGTCCTCTACTTGTCAAACCCATGATTCTCACTGGTAACCTGCAGTATTTTGCCTGTTGAGTTCTTGATTTTCTCTAGGGATAAGTCCCAGCATCACTAGCTGTAACATCTGTCAGGGAAGGCAGCTGGTCTGCCGATAACCTGATTGAAGAAGAGTTTGACCTTGACAAGATTCCGGTGTAGCCTTGAGATAAGGAAGCTATGCTTAAAGCAAATAACTTTCAAGGTGCTGCTGACTACATAGCAGGATGAAGCAAGCAGGGAGGAAACTGATAAAGGTTATCCAATGAGAATGTTAAAAACAACTTTTTGACCAATTATATTGTAACACTCTGGCACCTGAAATATATAAAAATGCATGCTTTTAGTAATAAAAAACCTAGCCGCTTGTTCACCCATGTGAGTGTGTGTGTGTCGCTTTGTCCGTCTCTACAATGACAAATGGTGACCCCGATGCACAACAATGACATGCAACAAGGACGAGATCGTGATTTGACAAGGACGTGATTCGGGATTCGTGACTTAGCAAAGGTGGGCTGCAGGATGACGTGCAGCGGAGACGGAGCCCGGTGAAGCTGAGAGCAGCGGGAATCTGCTTGGTCCGGACCTGAACTTTGACACCTAATAAGGTGAGCCACCGGGAACGGGACTATAGACATGGGACAGCATTTAACGAAAGAAGAGCAAACACATGGAAAGCATTACTTAAACATAAAGGTGTTAAGACTAGTGAATACGGGCTAAGGCGAATGCTCATTTGGAGTAAAATGCACGGATTTGAAGCAACAGCTGCCACGGCGTTTAGTGTATCAGCGTGGCAAGAAGTAGGGCAAAAATTATGGGATGCAATCTCTAAAGGGTCAAAAGATGCATCAGAATTGGCTACTATTTGGCAGCTGCTGAGTAAGACTCTAAAAGAATGGAAAGCAGAGCGGGACAGTAAGGAAAGGGACCTAGAGGCAGCAACTGCTGAGACAAAGAAAAAATGCTCTGATAAAGACCATGACATAGAAACTGTAACAGAGAAAATGGGAGCATTACAGCTCCCTGCGGAGCCTAATTTGTCTAATTCTTCAACTAAAGATCTAAATGAGAAACTAAACAGATCCCCTAGTTACCCATCACCTGCTGATCAGATTAAAGTTGTGAACACCTGGAAGTCACCAAAAGACTTCCTATGGGTTCAACTATAAACCCCCCACTCAGCAGCTAGAAGAATTTGCTAATAAAGGCAAACCTACTGTTCCCAGTGCCCCCCCTGTGGGAAAAGAGGAGTTCCAGTTACCTCCCTCCTCTTCTGTCACTCATATGCATGTTCCTTTGCCAAATGATAAGGACAGTGATGAGGAAGAGGCGATAGTAACCTCCCGAATAATGAGGCAATCAGGAGATCCTGATTGGCGCCCAAACAATCAGGAAAAGATGGCAATACCCTGGACTTTGCCCCCCGCCACTGTGGCTGTTACACCACGACATCCAAGTCGGTTTTGGGCACAGGTCAGGAAAAAGGCAGCTGAAGTAGGGAATTGGGATCTAGTTGAAAAACTTGACCTCCCCCATGAGACTGGCTCCAACTTGGGGCCGTGTGAATCAATAGCGTATCCTGTGTTCAAAGCTATACCTGGTTGTTATGGAGGCTCTCAAATAAACAACCAACCACCAAAACCAAAAAAAATAAAAAATTTATTATTAACACAATTAACTAGCCCTCCGTAAATTACAAGTTCGAATGTCTGTGAGAGGAGAACAGAACAACTTTCTAGGGTTTAACGGCAACCCAAAACGCTTCACAAAGAACTCTATAGGGTTTAATGGCAACCCAAAATGCTGAACAAAGCCTCACTCCCTAGGGTTTAACAGCAACCCAAAACACTTTATCACTCACCTGACAAGTGAGGGCTCTCAACCTCGAGGACCTGCTCGGGGCAGCGTCCCGACCCAAGGCACCTCGAGGAGTTTCCTTGGGCAGCGTCCTGGCCCAAGGGGAGAGTCCTCGACCGCAGCGTGCTGCTCCAGGGGACGAGCTCAAAATGGCTTCCCCAGGGGACTCCGTTTATACCCAGGCTGAATCTGACCTGTAGTCAATAGCGGCTCCCATTGGCCAAAGGCCCCAACTACCGCGAGGCCCTGAGAACAAAGACAGTCAGGAGCTGCTACACTTCAGCAGCCAAGAAGCTCTGCTTTCATTGGGCGGATGCACCTGCCACAATCCACCCTGTGACTACAGTCATGATTCGGCTGGTTTCCTTGAAGTGGTGGTGCAGTCACCTCTTGCCTCCAAGGTTAAAAGGGAGTGCGGTCCCGGTGAGTCTCCATACCCGTTGTGGATTGTAATCCCTAGATGATTATACAATCAAATCTTAAACAATCAACCCTCCAACCATACAATGTATTACACTCAAAATTGAAGGAAGCTGATTAACCATTCTAACAAGGAAGATTCAAACATATCCAATTAACGCTTAATATAGCAACAATTGCCTCAAGTCTCTTGCCACTTTCTTCATTTTTTTTTGACCTAAAGTGACATTAACACAATAACACCAAGTCCAATCACATTCTTCTGAACGCTGCCAATTGTACAAGATTCATTTGCCACCACGTTGTCATCCAAGTCTTGATTGTCCATATGGATCCCCATGGCCAAGCAGGCTGTCGAAGTCATCTGTTCCTCCAAGATCCTAACAAAAAAAAAAAAAGAACTAGGCCTCAGATCAGAACCCGGGCATCAAGTTAAAAATCAGGGATTATCCATCGGGCACTGATTTGGTGGTTTTTCCCACCTTTATCTAAGGCCTCCCAGGCATATAAACCCCTAGATTTTACCAGGGTCATAGGCACAATGCCAACTGAGGGCAACTTCACCATGACAGGCTGGCCTGCATATATTTTCAGGGGGCACTGGCCCTTATGATTGTCAAATACAGGAGCATCACCACCTGATAATCCCATGGGACGAAATGTTCGTATTTTTGGGCTCCCATAATGTCCCCAGCGGTTATTAACAATAAAAACCGCTTGTGCCAACATTATGTCCCAATTAGGTCGTGAAACATTGGCATGTCTCTTGAGCAAGCCATTAATTTGCTCAACCATGCCATTAGCTTGAGGGCAATATGGTGTATGAAACACCCACTTGATGCCTTCCTCTCGTGCCCAGTCTTGCACAACTGCAGCTGTGAAATGCGATCCATTATCACTCTGAATGCATTCAGGGATGGGCAAGACGCCAAACCATCCTCTTAAGACTCGGATTGTTTGGTCTCCAGTAGCTACGCTAACAGCTGTAGCCATGGTTAATCCTGATACCACCTCTACTCCCACCAAGATGTATCTTCTTCCATGAGATGGCTTTAAAGGACCAACATAATCAACTTGCCAGGTGCTCCAAAGTGCCTTACCTTCTTTAATATGTTGGGCTGGTGCTTGATTTGGATGATAAATCTTAAGCCTCATTTGACATTGTGGACAAGCTGTAAGAATTGCTTCACACATCTTCATTGACACAGGCCATCCACAGGACCGACACTCATAATAGAGATCTGTTTTCCCTGAGTGACCTCGCTTAATATGTAGCCACTCAGCCAATCGATCCCAATCTCCTTTATCACTATTAATTACCCTAATTTGGGCCAAATGATCTACTTGTTGATTCCATCTTGCAGCAGGGGTTCCATCTCTTGCATGGCCCTTTACCCACCCCACCTTCAGGGGTCGCGATCTACTTATTTCCAACAATCGTTGCCAATCCCCAGCTCTCCACACCTCTGTACGACCTACCTGCCACTGATTAGATTCCCACTGGCATAGCCACTCTGTAGCACCCTTATACGTTACATAGGAGTCAGTATAAATCACGGTGGCACCGTTTTCTGCCGCTAGCAAAAGAGCACGCAACTCTCCCACCTGCGCACTACCTTCTCCCTCCTCTATAATTGTCTTACCAGTACCAATTTCCAAAGCTACTGCTTTATATTGCCATTTCGATTCCACTCGACAGGCAGATGCATCAGTGGACCACACTCCCTGTATATCTGAATCTATAGTCAACTCAGGTGCCTCCTTGATTGGGGAAGGTGTATAGGGTTGACTTAACAAAGCCAAATCTAAATTTATAGGTTGCTGAAGCTTGGAGATTTTAACTGGGCCCTCTCTTAACTGCAATAACTG
>JADKXW010016255.1:0-14204 GCA_017315185.1 Bubo scandiacus
GCCTTTGAAGTTTGGAATTGGGAACAGGGTGTTAACCCATCAATTTCCTTATATACCAGATTGCCCTATGCCACTAGTAGGACAGGACATATGAAGTAAACTGAATGCATAAATCACTTTTGAAAAAGGGAAAATCCAAATCCATATTCCTGAAAATAAAGGTTTGGATGCACAAGTCTTTATGTTACAGAAGCCGAGTTACGGGAGGTACCTTCAGAAGTAGAAGATGCTGTGATTCCTATTGTATGGGCTGGAGAAGTCCTGGGAAAATCCAAAAGAGCAGAACCAGTAAGAATTGACCTTAAACCAAGATCATCCCCAGTAAGAATTAAACAGTATCCTCTAAAGCTGGAAGCTAGAAATGGATTGGTACCAATAACTGAGAAATTCTTAAAGTATAAGTTACTAGTAGAGTGTGAGTCAAAATGCAACATCCCCATTTTGCTGGTTAAAAAGGCCAGTGGTAAGGATTACCAGCTGGTCCAGGACCTGAGGGCAATAAATCAGATAACCCAGGATATTCATCCTGTAGTGGCAAATCCATATACATTGTTAATAACCCTCACTGAGGAACAAGGTTGGTTCACAGACTTAGACTTGAAAGATGCCTTTTTCTGCATTCCCCTTGATACTAAAAGTCAGGAGCTCTTTGCTTTTGAGTGGAAAATCCAGAAACAGGGAGAAAAACAAAATATACCTGGACGGTTTTACCTCAAGGCTTTAAGAATAGCCTAACAATCTTTAGAAATCAATTGGCAAAAGTGTTAGAAATTTGGAGAAAAGAAAATCACCAGACAACTGTATTACAGTATGTGGATGACATGTTGATTGCAGCAGAGACTGAGGAACAATGTCTTGCCCTGACCATAAGCCTTTTGAATTTCTTGGGCATCAGCCGATACCGGATGTCAAAGGACAAGGCCCAAATTGCCCAAGAATCAGTTACATATTTGGGATTTGACATCCCGAAAGGCCAAAGACAACTAGAATCCAAGTTCAAAGAGGCCATCTGCCGCCTCCCTGAGCCCAAAACCTTGAAAGAACTATGGGCGTTCTTGGGAATGGTGGGATGGTGCCGCCTATGGATTGTTAACTATGGATTACTGGTAAAACCTCTATATGAGATGTTAAAAGATTCCCACAATGGGTATCTTCATTGGACTGATAAGAGCAGAACTGCATTTAAGCAATTAAAGCAGACCCTGATGGAAGCACCCACCCTCGGACTACCAGATCTCACACAGTCTTTTGAACTTTTTATTTATGAAAGAAAGGGTGTGCCCTTGGGTGTCCTGGCACAGTTCCTTGGGACACAGCCACAAACTGTTGCATATTTTTCCAAACAATTGGATAATGTGAGCCAGGGTTGGCCTGGCTGTCTTAAAGCAGTAGCAGTGACAGTGTTGCTAATGCAGGAAGCCCGCAAGTTTACTCTGGGGCAAAAGATTACTGTATATGTTCCACACATGGTGGTTACTGTGTTAGAACAAAAAGGGGGGCATTGGCCGGCTCCCAGCCGCATGTTAAAATACCAAGTGGTGTTGCTAGAACAGGACAATGTTCATCTTAAAACCACCTCAGTTGTTAACCCTGCTGTGTTTCTCTCTGTCGGGTACGACTTGAAGGACTCAGACAGAACGGCCTGTACTGCTCCGTTGTTAGAGGGGGACGTACTGGAACTTGTAGGCTACAAACCTTGGGAGGCCTGATAAAGGGAAGAGAAAAGCGCTGAGAAAAGTGCTGATATGGTGAAGAATTGCTAACCTGTGCGTCATGCTTGATAAAGGGCCGAAGACGGTGCAGACAGCTAGGAATTTAGAGTTTTTTATAGGAGCAGCTTAGCTGCTATTAGTCCAATTGCTAAAGTTTAAGTAGCTACCAATTAGCGCGTGCTGATAAGAACTCTGAAGAATAGCAACCAATCAATTTAACACACGCATCTTCTGATTTTCTATAAAAATGAGTGTTACATGTAATAAAGTGAGAAGAACTTTGCTTGCATCAAGCTTGTCTCCCGTCTCTCAATCGCGGCAAATTGGTGACCCCGACGTGATTCGAGTCCAGGACGTGATCGGGTCCAGGAACCGCCTATCTGCGCGGCAGGCTGCGAGTCCCACAGAACGTTGAATGAGCTGCTGAAAGGAAGAAGGATCCGGCCGGCCTGAAATCCCTCCGGAGTAGAGAGGTGAGCTGTGGGAAACATGGGGAATCAAGCGTCTTCCCCGGAGAGAGACGTATATGAGCTTATGAAAGCTCTTCTTCAAAAGCATGGGAAAGTTATCTCTGGGCACGACCTTAAAGCCATGCTTAAATGGGTACAAATGAAGATACCCACTGTAACTGCTTCTAGTATTTTTACGCGGGAACTTTGGGATGATGTGGGGGTGAAGTTGTGGGATTCTGCCACATCGGGGAATGTAGAAGCACAGCATATGCTCCCATGGTGGAGGATCATTTTTGAAGCTTTAAAAGCTCAAGAGGAGAGTAATAATGGCGACATAAAGACTAAAGGGAATACCTCCGCCACCCCGACCGTTACCCCCACAGTCCCTTCTCCGCCTTCGGAAAGTCAAAGTTGCCGAGGACCCCCAGAGGTCGGCGCCGCAAATTATCCTGCGGGGGAGGACTCCTTTGATTCGGGGCCGGTAGATCCCGAGAAGGAGCCAGACTTATGTCCCCCTGACCCACATGACACATGGGCTAATATAAAACGCCAAGCCTTAAAGGAAGGGGATCTCGAGATTGCCAAAATGATAGTTGCTCCTGTGATTTATCAGGGCCGGGGGGCACAATGGGAAGCCTTATCTTTCTCTGTAATTAAGGAGTTGCGCCGTACTGTCACTGAGCACGGGCTTTCCTCTCCTTATTTCACAAGCCTGTTAGCTTCGGTTTTTGATACCTATGTCATGACTCCTCATGATTTAAAATCCTTAGCGCAATTACTTTTAACTCCGACTCAGTTTTCGTTGTGGGAGTCGCAGTGGAGGGGAGGGCTCCAAGTACTTCTCCTCGCGTCTGCGGGTCACGCTAATCAAGCTGTGGCTGCTTTAACTATAGAGCATCTTACCGGCACGGGTCAGCACACTGATCCGGTAGCCCAGGCTCGGGATATCCCTCGAGAGGCTCTTGAAGCGATCCGTAATGAAGCAAAAAAGGCCTTTTTTAAGGTCCTGGACACACAGAAGCCACAGAAAGCTTTTACAACTATTACTCAAGAACCTCGAGAGCCCTATATGCAATTTATTGATAGATTAAAGCAGGCTCTGGAGCGTCAGATAGATAATGTGGAAGCACGGGACATTCTGTTACTGAAACTGGCTGTTGAAAATGCTAATGTGGATTGTAAAAAGCTCCTGAAATCCCTTCCTAATCCGAATCCTACACTGGTTGAAATGGTGGAGGCTTGTAATAGAATTGGCACTGTGGATCATAAATTTGAGGCCATGGCTGCTGCCCTTGCAGCCATGCACAGTCCGTCAAGCTTGGGAAATTGCTATGGCTGTGGTAAACCAGGGCATTTTAAAAAGAATTGCCTGACTATGAATGCGGGGGCTAGGCACCAAACCCCTGGAGTCTGCCCTAGATGCCGAAAAGGGCGTCATTATGCTAATCAGTGTCAGTCTAAGTATGATTTTCAGGGTCAACCGATACAGGGAAACCGGTCGCGGAGCGCGGGGCAGCGACGCGCGCAGACACAAGTGCCACAGCCGACATTCCAGCCCTCACGGAGGGAAGCAGCAGTGCCTCAAGTCTTTGTCCAGCAACAGCTGGGAGCGCAGGATTGGACCTGGCAACCGCCCACACAGTAACGTTACTTGATTGCTCAGTTCACTTGCTGTCGACAGATATCTCGGGACCCTTACCCCCTAAAACACAAGCGCTGTTGTTAGGAAGATCATCTACATTGTCAGGGCTTTTTGTATTACCAGGGGTCGTTGACTCTGACAGTACTGACGAAATTAAAATTATGGCATGGACCCCATTCCCTCCCTGCACGATACCTAAAGGTAGTCGTATAGCGCAATTAATATTGATTCCTGCGGGGACGAACTCCCCCGCTCCTAGTCAATCTTATCAAAGGCGGGGAGGATTTGGGTCTACAGGGAACCCACAAATTCTATGGGTGCAATCTATTTCTCAGAAGCGACCCGTATGTCAATGTACCCTTATTCGTGGAGGGCAGCAAGTAGTACTAAATGGAACTATTGATACTGGAGCTGATGTCACAATAATATCTCTGGCTAAGTGGCCTCCACAATGGCCTCTGGCTAATGTTTCCCACACGTTAGCTGGAATTGGAGGAACTGGTAACAGCCGTCAAAGTGTGGAATTAATTCAGATTCAAGGTCCAGAGGGGCATATAGCCTCTGTTAAACCTTTTGTGTTACCTGTCCCTCTGATCCTGTGGGGCGTGATGTGCTGTCCCAGTGGGGAATGTCCATTCAGACCCATTTTTAGAAGGGGCCATTGAAGCGCGCGACACCCTTAAATTGACATGGAAGACCGATACCCCTATTTGGGTAGATCAATGGCCCCTACCACTGGAAAAGCTTCGCGCCCTCCAAGAATTAGTTACAGAGCAATTAACAAAAGGGCATATTGTGCCTTCTACCAGTCCTTGGAATTCGCCTATTTTTGTCATTAAAAAACAAACCGGCAGGTGGCGCTTGCTCCACGACCTCAGAAAAATTAACGACGCTATGGAAGACATGGGGGCCCTCCAACCAGGACTCCCGTCCCCTACTATGATTCCTCGAAATTGGTATTTGACTGTCATTGATCTTAAAGATTGCTTTTTCAATATCCCACTGCACCTTGATGATGCTCCTAAATTTGCCTTTTCAGTTCCAAGCGTCAACATGCAAGCCCCGTTGCAAAGGTACCAGTGGGTTGTGCTGCCACAAGGAATGAAGAATAGTCCTACAATTTGTCAGTGGTATGTAGCTAAAGTACTTAGTCCTGTTAGGGCCACGATGCCTAATGTTTTGCTATATCATTATATGGATGACATCTTGGTGGCCGCACAACATCACGGGGTCATGGAGGAAGCTATAGCCCTTGTCACGGCTGCTGTCAACTCGGCAGGCCTCTGTATTGCGCCGGAAAAAATTCAAAAAATATCACCATGGAAGTACTTAGGTTGGCACATCAGGGCTCAGACTATTATTGTTTATGCTTTAACTGTTTTTATTCTCTTATTGCTTTTTTTACCCTGTTTGTTACAATGTTTGCAGCAATTGATGGAACGCTCCGTGAAAAAGATTCTTTTTGTGAAAAAGGAAGGGGGAGATGTAGGGTATGACTTGAAGGACTCAGACAGAACGGCCTGTACTGCTCCGTTGTTAGAGGGGGACGTACTGGAACTTGTAGGCTACAAACCTTGGGAGGCCTGATAAAGGGAAGAGAAAAGCGCTGAGAAAAGTGCTGATATGGTGAAGAATTGCTAACCTGTGCGTCATGCTTGATAAAGGGCCGAAGACGGTGCAGACAGCTAGGAATTTAGAGTTTTTTATAGGAGCGGCTTAGCTGCTATTAGTCCAATTGCTAAAGTTTAAGTAGCTACCAATTAGCGCGTGCTGATAAGAATTCTGAAGCATAGCAGCCAATCAATTTAACACACGCATCTTCTGATTTTCTATAAAAATGAGTGTTACATGTAATATAGTGAGAAGAACTTTGCTTGCATCAAGCTTGTCTCCCGTCTCTCAATCGCGGCATCTCTTGACTGACCAAGTAGAAGGAGTGCCAGAGCACGATTGTTTGCAGACTATCGAAGAAGTCTACTCCCGTCAACCAGACCTCCAGGACACCCCATTAGAGAACCTGGATTGGGAGCTGTACACCAACAGAAGCGGCTTTGTTCAAGATGGAAAGCAAATGTCCGGGTATGCTATAACCACAGTTGACAAGGTAATAGAATTGCGAGCTTTGTCTTCAAAGGTATCTGCCCAGAAAGCCGAATTAATAGCCCTCAAGAGAGCACTAGACCTCAGTGAAGGAAAAGGAGCCAACATATGGACAGATTCCAAGTATGTCTTCAAGGTAGTCCACGCCCACGGGGCTATTTAGAAAGAAAGAGGATTGTTATCAACACAAAGAACTGTGATTAAACATGCCCCCCAGATTCAAAGGAGCATTCAAAAACCAAGGCAATCACAGTTACGCATTGTAAAGCCCACCAGACAGGTAAAACCGCACCAGAATTGGGTAATCAATTGGCAGATAAAGCTGCAAAGCAGGCTGCAGAAAAAGGCATCCTAGCCCTGGTACCTGTAAAGGAAATAATTTTGCCAGACACACCACCCAAGTATGATGGAAAAGATGGTAAGTTGATAACTAAATTACAGGCCAAGGAGCAGGTGAATGGGTGGGCCGATACGCCCACTAGACAGGTAATTGTTCCACCCTCATTGATGAGGGTAATCGCTAAGAAAGAATATAAGGTACATTGGGGAACAGAGAATTTGGTGAAACACCTTCAGAACATGATTATAAGTAGAGCTATGACAGAAATTGTTCAGTCCATTACAGAGAAGTATGAAATTTGTCTTAGAAATAACCCAAACACTACTAATAAATTAGTATTTGGGATTACCAAAGGAGGAAATAGATTTTACTGAACTACTTAGAAAAGGGGGTGTTACGGAGGCTCCCAAATGAGCAACCAACCACCAAAAATAAAAAATTAATTATTAACACAGTTAGCTAGCTCTCCGTAAATTACAGGTTCGAATGTCTGTGAGAGGAGAACAGAACAACTTTCTAGGGTTTAACGGCAACCCAAAACGCATAACAAAGAACTCTATGGGGTTTAACGGCAACCCAAAACACAGAACAAAGCCCCACTCCCTAGGGTTTAACGGCAACCCAAAACGCTCTATCGCTCACCTAACAAGTGAGGGCTCTCAGCCTCGAGGACCTGCTCAGGGCAGCGTCCCGACCCAAGGCACCTCGAGGAGTTTCCTTGGGCGGCGTCCTGACCCAAGGGGAGAGTCCTCGACCGCAGCGTGCTGCTCCAGGGGACAAGCTCAAAATGGCTCCCCCAGGGGACTCCATTTATACCCAGGCTGAATCTGACCTGTAGTCAATAGCGGCTCCCATTGGCCAAAGGCCCCAATTACCGCGAAGCCCTGAGAACAAAGGCAGTCAGGAGCTGCCACACTTCAGCAGCCAAGAAGCTCTGCTTTCATTGGGCGGGTGCACCTGCCACAATCCACCCCGTGACTACAGTCATGATTCGGCTGGTTTCCTTGAAGTGGTGGTGCAGTCACCTCTTGCTTCCAAGGTTAAAAGGGAGTGCGGTCCTGGTGAGTCTCCATACTCGTTGTGGATTGTCATCCCTAGATGATTATACAATCAAATCTTAAAAAAACCACAACCCTCCAACCATACAATGTATTACAATCAAAATTGAAGGAAGCTGATTAACCATTCCAATTAGGAAGATTCAAACATATCCAGTTAATGCTTAATATAGCAACAATTGCCTCAAGTCTCTTGCCACTTTCTTCATTTTTTGACCTAAAGTGACATTAACACAATAGCACCAAGTCCAATCACATTCTTCTGAATGCTGACAATTTCACAAGATTCATTCGCCACCCTGTTGTCATCTGTTATAAATGAGTTCAGACTCATTAAGATTTTAAAACCCAACTCCAAATTTATTGTTTGAATAGAGACAAGCAAACAGCACTGGCTGTGCCGGGAGTCTCCGCTCCACCAAGACACACACCTTACATAACAAAACCGAGTCTTTTTATAGTGCAGTCCTTATACATATTCATGAGGATGGGTGTGCTCCCTGAGGGGTCTGCGAAGTTGTAAACAAGTTTCGCGGGCTTTTCTCGGGTTTCCATCATGGAGGGGGGAATGACTCAGCACGGAGGATGACTCAGCACAGGTGTATTCGCAGCCATAGTCTGAACAAGTCTGGACATGACACTGTCTGGTTTGATGATGGAGGCCATTTTAACTCCCCTCTAACAACAATTGATCCTAACAACAAGAACTATGTGCATAACATCTTATTTCTTAAAAAAAAGTACAAAAGCATTTAGGAGTTCCATACATAAGAGAATTACATTTTATCACTCACGTGGGCACGAATCAGATAAACATATCTCACAATCCCCCATTTCTGTTTTCGTAGCATTGATTCGTGCCTGATTTTCAAAACGTGCTAATGTTTGTTGAATAAGATTTGGTTTATCTGTCTTTTTCAATTTTAATATCATTAATGAATGTGTTGTCCCGCCTCCGACCTTCTCAGGATCCACTGGCATTGCTGCAATCTGCATTCCTTGTAAAACTGAATGAATTAGTCTAATAAAACATGGAATCATACACGGTATAAATATTAAGGCAGCTATTGCACATAACAGATAAAATAAGAGTTGTTTTACCCATGGTGCTCCGGGTAACCAGGACCATAAATCGCCATTCCAGCCATTCCACGTCTGGATAGGGACATGAGCCAGTTTTCTAATATCCTTGGTCAGCTGAAGGACTACTTCCCCTACATCATCTATTTCTAAGCAACAATTAGAAACATTCAATTTTCCACATACCCCTCCTTCTTCAGCAAGCAGATAGTCTAATACCATGCGGTGTTGGAGAATCGCAGTGTGCATCTGTTGAGCCTGTTGGGTTAGAAGATCTATAGCGTTAGTAGTTTTGTTTGTAATAATTTCTAAGACTGCTTGTAATCTAATAATACGATTTAAATTATAAATTGGTTCCCTGGCTCCTGATATTGGTTCATTAGGATTCCAGGAGGCAGGCCCATAGTGCTCGATTATTCTTTCGGGAGGCCACTCATTCTCCCCCCACTTCTGGGTTCCTCCTATTTTGAAATCAACAGATTGCTTACCGTGGGTGACACTTTTATTTCCTAATTTATCATATAATTTTATTCCAAATTGAGGTCCATCTGCTTTTGGAAGAAGGAAAAACAGTGGTCGAATAATTCCTATGTAACATACCCCTGACCAATTTGCAGGTAATTGTTTGTAGGCAGTATGTCCACATATCCAATAGTGGCCCTTTCTGGCTTTGGTACCTTTAGCGAATGGTCCTTCTGTAGTCCTTGGAGTCTGGAAGGAGGTTGTGTTCTTATCTCCTTGTTTTGCTGATTAAGGATACCAATTAAACTCGGACACCAGAGTGAAAAGGGTAGGCATACTTTACTGGTAATATCCAAGTAATGTAACAGCGTAATACAGAGAACATGCAGTAAGAAGAAGCAGAATAGTGCACTTAAAGCAACAAACAGAGTAATGCATCAAATCACTACTACATGAGAGAGAGAGAGAATAGTAATTAAGAGAAATACATCACCACTTGCATATATAATCATCATCATCCAGACCCGCAGACGCTGGGCAGCCCCGGTTACAGCGAGGATTTGGAGAGCCTGTCCTGGCAAGTGGGAAATCCTACGCGGTGCGTCCACCCATAGGTGAGGCTTCCAAAGTCGCTGTGAGCGGGCCCAGCCTTATATACCAGAGATCGACAAGCCAGAATAGCTGGCACCTTTGTTTTGAGCGGAAAGTTTCTGGTTTCATTCTCCGGTTGGATTCCACCCGAAGCCTGGCCAGGGCTCGGGGGGGGAACCAAGGGAGTTTCTAACAAGGCCAAACACTTGGGTTCTCAGCCTTGAACAAGGCTGCGAAAGGAAAGTGGGATACATTCTCTCCCCTCTACTGGTTATATTTTGTCTTTCACTAGCGAGTTTACATATTTCACTAATGACTACATGCTAAGTTAGCAGCTTCAGCTTGGGGCCTGTTCAGGCTGCAGTATTTCAATGCTTTAGCACTTTTTACACCAGCATAAATAGGTTGTTATAGCTTAATACAATACCTACTAGCACAATGGTTATCAGTTATAAAATGTACAGGATTCATCTATAGGTCAACTCAGGCTTGGGCCTGTTGTCCAAGCCTTAGCACTTCATTCGGCCCTTTGACCTATAGGTGAATCATGGCTCTCAAACCATTTCTATGGTTAGTGACATTAGTTTTTGTTCATCAATTGGGGATCTCCCATCAGGTACAACTACAAATTGCATTTCCATTACTGCCTGCCTAATCAACCGTATACCGCAAGGAATTAAGCAAGGAATAAACACTAGACTAGCGACAGCACACAGAAAGAAGAAAAGGGCACGTTTGACCCAAGGGCCCCCTGGCAACCATGAGAATGGGTCCAGGTCCCAGCCCTTCCATGTTTGGATCGGTACATGAGCTAATTTTCTCATCTATGAGTTATTTGTTTTACTACCTTTCCATTATCATCAATTTGCAAACAACAATTGGATTCATTTAATTTCCCACAGACTCCACCTTCTTCTGCCAACAGGTAATCTAAGACCATGCGATGCTGAAAGATTGCACTCCTCATTTGAGTGGATTGGTCAGCCAGAAGGTCGAGAGCTGTAGCTGTTTGGTTAGTTATTATTTCTAAGACAGCTTGTAACCGAATTATCGGATTCAAGTTATAGATTGGTTCTCTGGCACCTGCTATTATTTCATTGGGATTCCAAGAGGCTGGTCCATAATATTCTATGATTCTTTCAGGTGGCCATTCATCTTGTCCCCATTTTTGCACACTCCCCTTAGTTAGGGAAGTGTCAATGGACCATTTTTCCCTAACCACATCATCATATACTTTAACTCCAAGCCCCTTTCCCTGATCTTGTGATAGTAAAAAGAATAGGGGTCTGATGTATCCTACATAGCATATTCCTGACCAATTCGGGGGTAACCTCCGATAAGCATGTTGGCCACAAATCCAATAATGTCCCTTTAAAGCCCAAGCTCCATTGGCAAAGGGACCTTCCCAGGTCTCGTCATCAATTGGTGGGTCAAAATATAATGTGTTTCCCGGGCCTAGTGGCCCTCCGACCACAGTTGATTCATCATAAGAATCACGATAGGTGCATCTCCAAGCTCCCACATGAGGCTTCCATCTACAATCGCACCCCCAAGATGTTTTGTTAGATTTAGACCAGAATTCTCTAAAGTAAGTTCGGGTGCCATTTTGGTGTTGCCACTTCCACTGATAATCACGGACAACATGGGTCTTACTTGTAGAGTTATCTCTGGGACAGCTTAGAAATAGATGGTCAAAAAAGCTATCCCATCCTACTGCTTTACAACCTTCAAAATCTTGTCTATAAGTGTGGTAGGAACACCTCACCCAACTACCATTAGTAAGTTTAACATGTGTCTGATTCCATCTGCCCCGATATTTGAAACAATCATAGGGGGGACAATTAGGAGTCCAACAATCAAAACCTAAAGATAAAGTCCATTCACAAACACTTTTCCCCACTTGAACCCCATGTTCTCTTGTCCGATTGAGACAATAAAGACCCTTTCCGGGAAAGTGCAGTCGCCAAGGGTCGCTATCGTCAGTCCAAAATCCCGTCGTGTCCTTTACATCACTTCGTGTGCTGATCCACCATTTAGGTGACACCGGCTGGGCTATCCATGGCCAATCCTCAAATCCGGCTGGGCTTCCGCAAACCCAACAGTTGCGGAGGTCGAATATACTTGCTATTGTTTCTCCAAGGGATAAGAATCTATTTTCCCAATTTGCAATTTGATTAAAGTGATAACATATAATTAGTAATACCAACAATGGTTCCATTGTCCTCGTATCCGCTGCTCGTCATGAAGATCAGTTTCTCAAATCGGGTGATGTGGATAGCATCCTCTCCTGAAGGGTCTGTTGTGGTGGACAGGTAGGTTCAATGGCGTAGAACCTATAAAACAAAATTCTATACCATCTCGTTACTCTCTCAAATAACATGTTGTGGCGGGTACATATTCCCATTTTTCTTGCCCAGGTTTCACAATCAGAATAGTATTGTCTTTTCCCATAGCTATTACTTCAGCTGGTTCGGGGGGGCCATCCGGCCTTTGGACCCATACTTTGGCTCCATTATTAATACTTGTTGATCCAAACTCCTTATTTCCTTGGACTGTGGTGACTGGGGGTGGATCCCCTTTCTTAACTCCTGCTTGTAAAAGTGGCAGTATTAACAGTTGTGCTACTCGGTCATGGGGTTGAATAGTCAAGCCCTGCTCACCATTGTTTAACAAGATTACTTTAATTTCGCCTTGATAGTCTGCATTAATCACCCCTCCCATGACATGAACACCTTTCAAGGCTAGGCTCGAGCGGGCTGTTATTAATCCAAAATGTCCGGTAGGAATTTGAATTCCTATACCAGTATTTATAACCCTTATCTCTTGTGGGTCTACTATTGTCAATTTTGATGCATAAAGATCTAACCCTGCAGCTTCTGGGGTGACCTGATAAGGGGCCAGGGCACCTGGGACAATTTCCCAGTAAGTTAAGGTCTCATTCACTGTCAAAGGCTTTATTTGTAGATTGGGGGTAGTCATACGCATTAAGGGAGTTTCCATCTCCCCAATAGGCCTGTTGTTGAGAATGTGCAATGCATCTGTGAGATGGGTCCTCCATCGGGATAGGTTCCCATCCCCCAATTTCCTCAATTGCTCTTTTAACAACCCATTCATTCGCTCGATCAGCCCAGCAGCTTGTGGGTAATATGGTATATGAAAAACCCATTGAATATTCTGTTGTTCAGCATATTGCTGTACAAACTTGTTTCGAAAATGAGAGCCATTGTCAGTCTGAATTTGCAGTGGAATTCCATAGTATAGAATCATTAGGTCTATGGTGCAAATAGTGCTATGGTGGGTGGCCCTTTTACAGGGATGAGCAATCAAATATCCAGAGTAGGTGTCTACAGCTGTGCAAATGTATTTGCACCCTCGATCTTGAGGTAAGGGCCCCACATAATCCATTTGCCAAATTTGTCCTGGTAATTTTCCTCTCCCCAGGTGTCCCTTTACCACATGTGGTACCGGGCGTTTATGAGTGTGCTGGCACACGGGGCACTGAGCAATTATGGTTTTAATCATATCAAGTGACATTACAATGCCACGATCCTGAGCCCACCTATAAGTGGCTTTTTCTCCGAGGTGCCCACACTTTTGGTGTGCCCATTTCGCCAAACCTTCATGATCCTCCCTCTGAGGGAATTCTAATCCAGCTTGGGAAATCTTTGCCCGGTTGTCTGTAACAGAGTTATAAAGTCCTTCTAGAGTGTCAGTATTACTGTGGGCATCAACGTGGAACACAGTGACCTTAGTTCTTTGTACTATTTCCCAAATATCTCTCCACAGCTCCTTTCCCCAAACTTCTTTGGAATATATTTTCCAGTCCTTGGCTACCCATGTTGGCAGCCAAGTTGTTAATCCATCAGCTACTGACCAAGAGTCAGTATATAGATGACATTCACCTAGGTCTTCTTGTCTCAAAGCCATATACACTGCATACAATTCAGCATACTGACTGCTTTTCCCTTCTCCTGTAGTTTCTAAAAATTTTCCTGAATGAGGATGGTAGGCTACTGCTTTCCAAAACCTTTTCCTTCCTAGGTACTTTGCTGATCCATCAGTGAACCAGACATGTTCCTTTGCAGAGGGTTCTAATTGATTTAAAGCCTTTCCCCATTGTACCGGGGATTCCAGTTTGGCTGTAAAATCAGGGTTTATTTCTTGATCCTTTGTGGGTGTAGTAGCCACTTGCTTGTGGAGAGTGGCCACCCCACCCACTCCCACCTTAGCTCTATCTTGTATATACCATTTCCATTTTATAATACTTGATTCCTGAGCATGCCCAATACGATGAGTTTTTGGAGAGCTTTTTACCCATTGCATGATAGGGATCTCAGGGCAGAGAGCCACTTCATGTCCTAACGTGAGTTGTTTGGTTTCAACTAATGCCCAATAACATGCTAGTAATTGTTTATCAAAAGGAGTGTAGTTGTTTCCTGCCTCTGGCAGCTTTCTGCCCCAAAATCCTAACGGAACCTTTTTCTTCCCTTGTTTCTGCCACAGACTCCAGTTAGCATGTGATTTATTTACTGACACATTTAGCTCTACCTCCCCTTCCTGCAAGGGCCATAAATCTAAAGCCTTTTGAAAGGCTTCTTTAGCTAAATCAAAAGCTGCTTGCTGTTCATTTCCCCATTCAAATTCGTATTTTTTCCTGGTCACCTTGTACAAAGGGGTCAAAATTTGTCCTAAATGGGGAATATGTTGTCTCCAGAAGCCAAATAACCCAATAAATCTTTGAGCTTCTTCTTTATTTTGTGGTACAGC
>MU209886.1:0-31081 GCA_017315185.1 Bubo scandiacus
GTTTCAACTAATGCCCAATAACATGCTAGTAATTGTTTCTCAAAAGGAGTATAGTTGTTTCCTGCCTCTGGCAGCTTTCTGCCCCAAAATCCTAACGGAACCTTTTTCTTCCCTTGTTTCTGCCACAGACTCCAGTTAGCATGTGATTTATTTACTGACACATTTAGCTCTACCTCCCCTTCCTGCAAGGGCCATAAATCTAAAGCCTTTTGAATGGCTTCTTTAGCTAACTCAAAAGCTGCTTGTTGTTCATCTCCCCATTCAAATTCGTATTTTTTCCTGGTCACTTTGTACAAAGGGGTTAAAATTTGTCCCCGATGGGGAATATGTTGTCTCCAGAAGCCAAGTAGCCCAATAAATCTTTGAACTTCTTCTTTATTTTGTGGTACAGCAAAATCCAATTTTTTTCTCGGGCTTCAGGCAGTATTTCTCCATGCCCACAGTGCCACTGAATTCCTAGAAACTTTACCGTCTGGGACGGTCCTTGGATTTTTTCAGGGTTAATTTCCCAACCTTTCTGTTTCATGTGGTCAATCACTAATTCAAGAGCATGTTTTACCTCCTCCTCATCATTTCCTTGAATCAAAATATCATCTATATAGTGACTTAATTGTGTGTGAGGAGGCAGCTGTATTTCATCTAAGTGTTCAGCTACAATTCTATGACAGATAGTGGGGCTGTGCAACCACCCCTGTGGTAATCTAGTAAAGGTGTATTGCCGGCCCTGCCATGTGAAGGCAAATTGGTCCTGGTGCTCTTCTGCAATAGGGATAATAAAAAATGCATTAGCCAAATCTATTACAGCGTACCAGGTTCCTAGATGTTTCTGAACCTTCTCTATTAAAGTGACAGTGTCTGTCACAGCTGCTGCAAGCAGTGGAGTATGTTTGTTTAGTTCTCTAAAATCCACCGTCATTCTCCAGGATCCATCACTTTTCTTGACAGGCCATACAGGATTGTTCCATGCTGTGGTGGTTGGCTTTAAAACTCCTACATCTAATAAATCTCTAATTGTCTGTGATATCTCTTCATGTCCTCCCGGAATTCTATACTGCTTCATTGTGACTAACTTAGTTGCAGCCGGGATCTGCTCAGGAGGCATTTTTACTTTACCGACTGTAACAGGTCTGGCACTAATATAGGGTCTGACTCCAAATTGATACCGACCGTCAGAAAGATTTAAAGTCAATCCTTTCAAAATGTCTATGCCAATTATATATTCAGGAACAGGAACTATCATTACTGGGTACAATCGCTTTGGGAGGTTCCCTATTTTCATTTCTATTTGTGTTTGCACTGCCTCAATTTGTTTCCCTCCTAACCCAGTAATAACTACAGGTTGTCCCCTATACTTCTTTGGGTTTCCAAATATTAAAGAGGCCTCGGCTCCAGTGTCAATTAGGGCATTTACAGTTTGTGGGGACCGGTTGTTCCAAAAGATTTTAAGCTCCACATGAGGCCGCCGGTCCTTCCGTACACACTGCACTGGAGCTTGGCCATTAATTCATTTGTGCTGATCATAATGTTGACTCACCTCCCTTGCCTCCTGCAAAGGGTACAAGTCAGAGAACGGTGCCCAATCCTCCTCCTCCCCCGGAACCGGTGATCCACTCACGGTGGCCCCGCCGCAAGCAGATGGAGGGTCCCGTCGAGGGTCAAGAGGTGGCGCCGTAGGCTGAGTTGTCCCTGCCTTTTTGGCCTGTGAATTTTGTACCTTTTTGTTGGGTTTATGCAACCCTCTCTTTTTATATATCTTCCACAGTTCTGGGGTTGAAATGCCATCAATTTTATCACGGGGCATACCATCCCTTAGTAAGGCAGTAAACATTTCTCGCCGAGAGATCCTGTTATCATTTCTGTTGGAATTCTCTCGGTTCCCTGCACTTCCCTGGGGGCCCCACTCTCCAAGGTCGCGTAACTGTTGCACCTTCTCAATTACTTCACTGAGGGGATTCCCCGTTTCATTAATGAGAAGGGTCATAATTACATTCTTATATGCAGGTGGAGCAGTTTTAATCACCCTGTTTCTCATAGTGACTGACAAAGGACACTGCATCATAATGTCAGTGTCTCCCAAAAAAATAGCTGCTTTCATCCCTTCCTCTTTCATTCGGTGTATACAATCTCGCAAAGTATACCACTGACGGTCAGAGGCTGGCCAATCATTTTCTGTAGGATATTTGTTGTTACATCCCAAAGCAGCCAATGCTAACAAATTAGTATCCTGAGCATTGTTTTGAAATGCATCTTGCACAAAAAAATCTGAGCATAAAATCAAAAACTTTCTAGAATCTCCTGCATCTAGGATTATCCCTGCAGCTCCCTGATCATGCAAACGCACCATCCAAGCAGGCAGGGGTTCCCCTGGTTTCTGCTTAAATCTTTCAATTATATCATTTACTTCAGGCTGTGTATAGTCCTCTATTGTATCCTTCCTTATATGTTGCCCGTGAGAATCGGCTTCTATCTTTCGCCTCCACACAGGTTTTGCATCTACAAATTCATCTGTGGAACCAACCTCATCAGAATCTGTGGAATCCCAAATATCACCATCCCACTTCTCTGGGTCCCACTGCGCACCGGCATCCGCAATCACTGCGTGCACCTTTTTATAATCCACTTGCCCCCTCCTTTTCTTATACTTATATTGTGCTACTCGCACTGCGGCTTTCTCCACCACTGTCTGATAAGTATCCAGCTTATCAGCAAGCAACTTATTCTGGCATTGCAACATCACTATTTGACTCTGCAAATCACATATCTGTCGCTCCATCTGGGAGCGCTCCAACAACAGCCTCTCTTTACTCTGGTGTTGTTTTCTATAAGCAGTTAACAAAATCCACCCTCGTTTACTCGAGTTTGTGATCTCTTTTCCTTTTCCAATAGGTATCCTTTTCATACAATTTAGAACATCTGATGGTTCGGCTTCTTTCAGCCAGCTCTCCCATTGTTCACACGGCCCTCCGACCTGAGCCCACTCCTGGGCCTGCGAACTATAGGGAGGATTTTCCCAGCCAGGAATATCTGGTAGATTTGACAAATTACCTTTGAACTTGAATAATGGCATTTTGTTGGATCCCACTCCTGACACCAATTTATGTTTTGCTGATTAAGGATACCAATTAAACTCAGACACCAGAGTGAAAAGAGTAGGCGTATTTTACTGGTGATAACCAAGTAATGTAACAGAGTAATACAGAAAACATGCAGTAAGAAAAGGCAGAATAGTGCACTTAAAGCAACAAACAAGGAAATACAGGGTAATGCATCAAATCATTACTACATGAGAGAGAGAATAGTGATTAAGAGAAATACATCACCACTTGCATATATTATCATCATCATCCAGATCTGCAGTCGCTGGGGAGCCCCGGTTACAGCGAGGATTTGGAGAGCCTGTCCCGGCAAGTGGGAAATCCTACGCGGTGCGTCCACCCATAGGTGAGGCATCCAAAGTCTCTGCAAACGGGCCCAGCCTTATATACCAGAAATCGACAAGCCAGAATAGCTGGCACCTTTGTTCTGAGCGGAAAGTTTCTGGTTTCATTCTCCTGTTGGATTCCACCCGAAGCCTAGACAGGGCTCGGGGGGGGGGAACCAAGGGAGTTTCTAACAAGGCCAAATACGTAGGTTCTCAGCCTTGAACAAGGTTGCGAAAGGAAAGTTGAATACATTCTCTCCCCTCTACTGATTATATTTTGTCTTTCACTAGCGAGTTTACATATTTTACTAATGACTACATGCTAAGTTAGCAGCTTCAGCTTGGGGCCTGTTGTTCAGGCTGCAGTATTTCAATGCTTTAGCACTTTTTACACCAGCATAAATAGGTTATTATAACTTAATACAATACCTACTAGCACAATGGTTATCAGTTATAAAATGTACAGGATTCATCTATAGGTCAACTCTGGCTTGGGCCTGTTGTCCAAGCCTTAGCACTTCAGTGCACTATTCTGCTTCTTCTTACTGCATGTTTTCTGTATTACGCTGTTACATTACTTGGTTATCACTAGTAAAGTACACCTACTCTTTTCACTCTGGTGTCCGAGTTTAATTGGTATCCTTAATCAGCAAAACAAGGGGGGAGGGGGAGGTGAACGGCCGAGCCACGTGGCGCCTGGCTGTCAGCTGTGTTCAAACCTCCGCAGTTTTTGGCGCCCAACGTGGGGCA
This sequence comes from Bubo scandiacus, assembly GCA_017315185.1. Lineage (NCBI taxonomy): Eukaryota > Metazoa > Chordata > Aves > Strigiformes > Strigidae > Bubo > Bubo scandiacus. The sequence continues at coordinate 4,172 of MU209886.1, forward strand.
CCAAGGTTTTTTCTTTTTGTTTGCGATAACAACAAAACGGGTAAAATGTGGATTGCTTGGCTCCTTAAGATCTTATCACCTCATTTGCAATACGTGTTTCCCATGCTGTTGCTCACCTTCAGTGAGAGTTGGGTTAAGATTTTGTTTATTTTGTACTATGTGATGCTCATCTATGATAGCGTGCAGTCATCAGCCCTGGGGCTATTTACAGTTGTTTTTGAGAAATTTGGGGAGTTCAAATATCTTTGGAATGTTGACATAAACATGGTTGCCATGCTGTTAGGAGCTAGTGTGTTCCTGCATGTGGTTCAGGTTTTGTTCAGGGTTAAGCAACTATTTAAGAGTATCACTTGGAAACCTACCCCAAGATTGGAGAATTATGAGTGGCTGGGGGTGTGGAGTAGCATGGGCAAGTACCTAGAACAGTGGGCACCTCCAGTGTACTGGAACTTCACTCCTGCACAAGTGCAGAATCCTGAAGAACTAGTAAAATATTTGGAAAAAGTATGTTGTCACCCGGGTAATTCCAGAGAGGCACAGCTCACTGCAACATGCTGGGGCCTGGCCCATGCCTACCGAATGCAATTAAACACTGTTCAGCACCCTCAAGAGGAAGAGAAGGGCTCTGCACCTGGTAACCAACTAACAGAAATTGCAGCCTCTACAACCCCGAGGATGGGCGCTGCAGCTGAACCAAAGGACCAACCCGTGACGATGTCAGTTGCTCCCAGACATAAGAAGAAATACACAAGAAAATCCCCTCACAGTGTACAGGGTGATGATGAACCAGGGCCACCATGAGAACAGGAGGAGGAGGAAGAGCCAGTGATAGTCACCCAATCCTTATCCTTGAGTGAGTTGCGAGATATAAGAAAAGATTTCAGCTGCCATCCAGATGAGTAACTCGTTACCTGGCTGCTCCGGTGCTGGGATAGCGGGGCCAGTGGCACGGAACTAGAGGGTAGGGAGGCAAGGCAGCTGGGATCCCTGTCTAGGGAAGGGGGCATTGACAAAGCCATTGGAAAGGAGACACAAAATCTCAGTCTCTGGAGGCAATTCCTGTCAAGTGGTGAGGGAGAGGTATCCCTTCAAAAGAAGATTTTGTATGCCGTCCAACTAAGTGGACCGCTATGGAAAGAGGCATTCAATACTTGAGGGAGCTAGCTGTGCAGAAGGCAGTTTACTATGACCCAGATAATGCACGGCTACCCACAGATCCAGATGAAGTCCAATGCCCCTGGCCCATGTGGCGGAAGTTTGTACGGAGCACACCCTCATCATATGCCAATGCATTCCCAGTAATGGACTGTAGAGACGAAGAGGGACCAACAGTGGATGAACTGGCTTGCCAACTACGACAATATGAAGAAAGTGTCTCTTCCCAATCATCGCGGCTGTGAACAAATTATCTCAAGATTTCCAGCAATTTAAAAAGGACATGTCCTAGTCCCCACCTACACGGACTAGTATCTCAGCTATTAGGAGCACTCGCTTCTCTACTCGAGGAAACCTGTACACACCATGGGGAATGCTGTACCATTGCCTACGTGACTATGGAGAAGACATGAAGAAATCACAGAATCACAGAATCATCTATGTTGGAAAGGACCTTGAAGATCATCTAGTCCAACCGTTAACCTAGCACTGACAGTTCCCAACTACACCATATCCCTAAGCGCTATGTCGACCCTACTCTTAAACACCTCCAGGGATGGGGACTCCACCACCTCCCTGGGCAGCCCATTCCAATGCCTAACAACCCGTTCTGTAAAGAAATGCTTCCTAATATCTAGTCTAAACCTTCCCTGGCGCAACATGAGGCCATTCCCTCTTGTCCTATCGCTTGTTACTTGGTTAAAGAGAATCATCCTCAGCTCTCTGCAACCTCCTTTCAGGTAGTTGTAGAGGGCGATGAGTTCTCCCCTCAGCCTCCTCTTCTCCAGACTAAACAACCCCAGTTCCCTCAGCCGCTCCTCGTACGACATGTGCTCCAGACCCTGCACCAGCTTTGTTGCCCTTCTCTGGACACGCTCAAGTGATTCAATGTCCTTTTTGTAGTGAGGGGCCCAAAACTGAACACAGCCATCGAGGTGCGGCCTCACCAGTGCTGAGTACAGGGGTAAGATCCCTTCCCTGTCCCTGCTGGCCACGCTATTTCTGATGCAAGCCAGGATGACATTGGCCTTCTTGGCCACCTGGGCACACTGCTGGCTCATGTTCAGCCGGCTGTCAATCAACACCCCCAGGTCCCTCTCTGACTGGCAGCTCTCCAGCCACTCCTCCCCAAGCCTGTAGCGCTGCTGGGGGTTGTTGTGGCCCAAGTGCAGCACCCGGCATTTGGCCTTATTGAAACTCCTACAGTTGGCCTTAGCCCAGTGATCCAGCCTTTCCAGATCTCTCTGCAGAGCCTCCCTACCCTCGAGCAGATCAACACTCCCACCCAACTTGGTGTCGTCTGAAAACTTACTGAGGGTGCACTCGATCCCCTTGTCTAGATCATCAATAAAGATGTTAAACAGGAGAGGCCCCAAAACCGAGCCCTGGGGGACACCACTCGTGACCGGCCACCAACTGGATTTAACTCCGTTCACCACAACTCTCTGGGCCCGGCCATCCAGCCAGTTTTTTACCCAGCAAAGCATGTGCCCATCCAAGCCTCGAGCAGCCAGTTTTGCCAGGAGAATGCTGTGGGAAATGGTGTCAAAGGCCTTACTGAAGTCAAGGTAAACAACATCCACAGCCTTTCCCTCATCCAATAAGCAGGTCGTCCTGTCGTAGAAGGAGATCAGGTTTGTCAAGCAGGACCTGCCTTTCATAAACCCATGCTGACTGGGCCTGATCATCTGGTTGTCCTGCATGTGTTGTATGATGGTACTCAGGATGAGCTGCTCCATCACCTTCCCAGGCACCGACGTCAAGCTGACAGGCCTGTAATTTCCCAGATCATCCTTCTGACTCTTCTTATAGATGGGCGTCACATTGGCCAATTTCCGATCTGTCGGGACCTCCCCGCTCAGCCAGGACTGCTGGTAAATGCTGGAAAGCGGCTTGGTGAGCACCCTAGCCAGCTCCTTCAGCACCCTCGGGTGTATCCCATCTGGTCCCATAGACTTGTGTGTGTCTATGTGATGCAGTAGGTCACTGACTATCTGTCGCAGTAGAGACGGACACGACAAACATCAGATTGTGCAAAATGGCCAAAATGGCTACAATGGCTACAATAGCCACTTTATTGTTCTAACAAGCCTTTTTATACCCTTCTTCAAAGTATGTGTTCATACAGGATTGGTTTACTTAGTAACTAACAGTTCATGAATAGGTAATAATTTCCCTGCTGAGTTGTCAGGACAGTTCTTCTTATCTTTGTCTCGCAGTTCCTTAATCTTGTTTACATGGCTCTTCTCGGGACTTTCTGGCTCCTCATGGATACACTGGAATTTCATCAAGGCTAAATTCTTCTTCAATCAGGCTGGTGGCAGACCCGCTGCCTCCCCCGACAATTCCCCCTTTTTGTATTTGTGCTAGAAATATTGCGAGAGCAGTCTTCTGCAGGGCCCTTTGCAGAAGACTGACAAGACAGGGCAACATTAGGAGCACAGTTATCACAATCAAGATCACTACCCCCACAGTCTTGAGCAGAGATATCAACCATCCAGAAAGTCCCCTACCTTTAAACATCCTTGTTAACCAATCTAATCCATCATCTTCTGTTAAACGCTTGACACCATCTTTTAGCTGCTGTATGCTTTTGAAAATAGATTCTGAGTGGTCAGACAAATTCATGCAACACATTCCATCAAAATCTTCACATCCATGTACTTGCGCTAGAAGCAAAAAGTCAATAGCAGCTCTATTCTGTAAAGTAGCATGTCTAACACTATCAACATCAGTTAAAAGGCCACTTAAAGCTAAAGAGGTAGCATTAGCCTGTTTGCTAAGCCAGCATCCCAACTTATTTAAAGTTCTTAAGGCATTTGCAATGCCAAATCCTGGTGCAAACATGGAGGCTGCTATGATCTGGCCTGGATTCCAGAATTCAATGTTATCTTGACAAGAACTGCTAAACTGATGAACAGTCCTTTGGACTCGCTTATGTTTTTGAGTCATATTCAGAATCATTGACACATTTGGTGTTAATAACGTGAGGCGTCCGAGGCTACACGGGCCTCCATTCAGTTTAGATGGAACGCCTCCCCAGGCATGATCTCCACAGATTAAAAACACACCAGGAGGTAATACAAGAGGAACATCAGAAGACCGTGAGATGTTAGTCGAGGTATAATTGCACCAAGCGGTTGAGTTATGATAAGCAGCATTAGTTGCATTCACATTTTGCCCTCTCCGTGCGGAAGTATTATAAGAATAATTAAAGAACACACAAGCATCCATTGTGACAGAGCCTAGCAACTCTAGTTCTTGGGGTTCTTGCGTAACCTGTGGAAGGTGACTATATACACCATCCCAATTATCTATACAATTTTTTTGAGAGTTGCAAAGAGAGAAAGGCTGAAGGGTTTGTGGGATTGGCCATGTGTCTACTGGCAATCCCACCAAACACGTGGAGAATGGATTTTCCGGGTTTGCAGTAGAGAGGCACAAGGCTTCTTGATGTGTCATGTTTGCCAAATTTACCCAGACATTCTGCTTGGGTTGTGGAACTACCCATCCTTCACCTAAAAAATGTTTGAACTTTCTGTGAAACATATGCTGGGCCATTGTCCGTTTTAATTTGGTGTGGCACCCCAAGCATAGAAAAAGCCTTTTGGAAATGTCGAACTACATCTTTTCCTGTTTCTCCATTATGTGCTGTTGCTACTAAGGCATGAGAATAAGTATCAATAGAAACATGAACATATTTCTGTCGGCCAAATTCATTTATATGAGTAACATCAGTTTGCCAAATCTGTAAAGCCTGCATACCTCTGGGATTAGTACCAAAATACACTGGTGTGTGAGTTCCTTGGCAATCAGGGCAGGCAGCCACAATGGAACGAGCTTCAGTATGAGACAAGCTGAACTGCCGTCGTAAAGCTCGATATCCTTGGTGAAAAAATTGATGTGATAATACAGCTTGTTGCTTTATGTTAGGAACAGTACTCAGAGTCATAGCAGAAACAAGAGCATCCGCTCTGGCATTACCTTCTGTATAAAATCCTGGTAAAGTGGTATGACTACGGATGTGCATGATAAAATAAGGTTCTGTTCGTAGTTGAATACCTTTCCAGAGTTCTAAAAGTACATCAAATAATAATTGATTGTCTGACATGGTCAAAACCACTTTGTCTAGTCGAGAAACTAAGTTAGCTACATACGCTGAGTCAGTTACAATATTTACAGGAGTAGAAAAAATAGAAAAAACAACAGCCATTGCACGCAGCTCTACTACTTGTGGAGAACCATTTTGATATACTACTTTGTTGTTCCAGTTGTTGTTTTCATACCACACTACTGCTGCTTTACCTGTTTTTCCTGAACCATCTGTAAACACAGTAAGGCCATTCACTGGTTCTGGGTGGCTTAAACTTTTCTGACCAAATGGTACTTCTCGAGCAAATTTCAGCAGCGGGTGTGATGGCAGGTGATATGATATCTGTCCCTGAAAGCCTGCCGTGGCTGCTTGCAGCTCATAATTATTTGCCAGACACCATTCAAAATACCAATTTTGAACAGGTAAAACAATCGTAGCTGGGTCACGCCCTGTTAGTTCTGTACATCGTTCTCTGGCTTTTATGATTACATCAGCAATAAGCTCAAACAGTCCAGGAGCAGTTTTTCGTGGTCGGAATGACAGAAACATCCATTCCAGAATATGTAATGGGTCATCCCACTCAGGATTCCACTGCACTAAAGCACCAAAGGGTACAGTTCTGTCAATTAGTACAAAGAGTTGTACCAATTGAGACAGATCTATTCGAGAAACAAATTTCTCATGTATAGATCGTTCCACCATGTGAATTACATTTAATGCTTCCTTATTTAATATTCTGGGTTCTGTAGGATCATTGGAATTTTTTAATAATTCCAATAAAGGCTGCAATTGCGAATTGGTCAGTCCAAGTTAGGGCCTAATCCAATTCAGGGATCCCATTAATTTCTGTACATCATTAAGGGTTTTAACTTCAAGGTTAAGTTTCACAGGTTGAGGCATCACCTGCTTACCTGTAACTGTCATTCCTAGATATTTCCAGGGTTCTACCTTTTGTACCTTTTCAGGGGCGACAACCAATCCATATTGTTGTAATGAATCTCTGGCCAAATTCTCCATGTCATTCAACTGCTCCTTGCTGTTTGATGCTAACAGGATGTCATCCATGTAATGGTAACAATAGCTGGTAGGGAATTTCTCCCTTACAGGTGACAAAGCTTGTGCCACAAACCATTGACAAATTGTTGGTGAATTTTTCATGCCCTGCGGCAGAACTCTCCATTGATATCTTTTTGCGGGTTCTGCATGATTGACAGAAGGCACAGAGAATGCAAAATTTCTCTGTCTTGAGAAGCTAATGGTATTGTAAAGAAACAGTCCTTAAGGTCCATGACAATGATTTCCCAATCTTGAGGGATCATGGCAGGTGAAGGCATGCCTGGTTGCAGAGCCCCCATCGTGGCCATGACAGCACTGACCTGCTGCAGGTCATGCAAAAATCGCCATTTTCCTGATTTCTTTTTTATCACAAACACTGGAGTGTTCCATGGGCTCTGAGAGAGTTCAATGTATCTAGCAGCTAGTTGTTCTGCCACCAATTCTTGCAGGGCCTTTAATTTTTCAATTGGCAGGGGCCACTGATCTACCCACACAGGGTTATTTGTTAACCAGGTTAATGCAAGTGTGGGTTGTTTAACACCCTGCAACACAGTGGCCCCCGTCAAAAATCCGTAGTGATTTTTATGCCCCACTGGGATAAACAATCACGTCCCCACAAAGTTAAAGTTGTTACTGTAATGTAAGGTCATACTGTGGCTCTCTGCCCCTCAGGATTCACGATCGTGACCGGAAGAGCAGAGAGCTCACAATGAGACATTCCTTCCAAACCCACAATCCCTGTGTGTGCTGCCACTGTGGACCAGTTAAGTGGCCAGTCAGTGTGACAGACAATAGTTATGTCTGCTCCAGTGTCCAGAAGTCCACGAACTTCAGCAGAGGGAGGATGACTGTCTCGGTTGTAGATGGTGCATTTCATGGATGGACGATGCATCTGTATGGGTTGTGACCAAAAGGCCATTGGTGATCCAGTCAATCCAAAGTTGCCACCCCCACGGAGGTGCTGCTCTGCTTTCAGGACACAACTCAGAAAGGGTATAAGTTGAGTAATGTGAGTGCCTTTTGGAATGGTTATTGGTGGGTAAGGAGTAGAAATCATAGCACAAATTTGTCCAGTAAATTCGGCATCAATAATTCCCACATGCACAATTAATCCATTCAAAGTGCTGCTAGATCTCCCGATTAATAAAGCACTCAACCCTCGCCCTATAGGTCCTTTCGCATCAAGCGGCACTTTAACAATGTCTTTTGTTAAAAGTGTTACTGTGTCAGAGGTGGATACATCCATCCCTGCGGAGCCAGCGGTTTCGGCTGTGAGCCGCTCACAGAGGGGCAGTGAGGAGCCCCTGACATGCAGGAGGGATTTTGTGTCTCTCGCGCTCTTTTTCCCGTTTCCCTGGAGAGGCTGTCCACTGGCATGAAATTTAGACTGACACTGTGTAGCGAAATTACTGAGTTTCCCACAACGGTTGCAGGTTATTCCTGCAGAGCTGTTTGCTGTGCTTTTTGAGGACTTATTAACAGGGCAGCTGGCTTTAACGTGGCCTGTCTGGTTACATCTAAAACATCTTTGTGGCTTATCTTTTAGCGCTGTAGCAAGGGCGGTAACCATATCTTCCACTGTCCCAACCTTAGAACACGCAGCCACCATGTCGGGAATAGAAGGATCTCCTGGTAAAGCCTGTATTATCTTTTGACAGTCCTCATTAGCATTATCTTTTGCTAACTGTTTGCACATCATTTGTCTTAACGCCTCATCTTCTACCTGTTTTTCCAATGCGGCAGATATTTTTTCTACAAACTGCAAAAAGGGTTCTCTGGGGCCTTGGTGGATAGCAATGTATTTTTGCTTCGGAGCTGCCATTTCCATGGTTGGCTTTAATGCCGTAATTCCTATATGTTGTGCCTGTTCGAGAACAATCGGAGGCCATGTAGCTTGCAGCTGAGGGTTATTAAACGGCCCCTCACCAAGCAAAGCATCCTCTCCAAGGCCTAGCCTCGGGTCACCCTGTGGCAGTCATAGATTATTCTGCGCTGCTGTGCGTGCCATCTGCCTCCAAGTAGATTGAAACACTTGCAATTGCACCGGCTGAAACAGCACTTGTGCAAGATGCGTAATGTCATATGGACACAGTAGATCTGTGCTGATTATTCGAATAAGTTGCATCACCTCAGGAGAATTGATTCCAAATTTCTGTGCCTTATTCTGCAAATCCTGCACCACTTTCCAGCCGATTGGGTTGTGCTCATTGTGCTGGTTTGTGCCTGCAGCAGCTTTGTAAACAGGGAATGTACCAGGAGCCTCTGCTGCTATATCTACAGGCTTTGGACATGATGGGGTTGGAGAGTACGGGCTGAGGCGTTCAACCAGATCCCAGTTGCCAGCTTCAGCAGCATACTTCCTAACTCCCTCCCAAAATCGATCAGGGGATCTTGGGACTACAGTTATTGTGGATGGAGGGAGAGTCCATGGCTGGGCTTTTTTCACTATGGGTTTATCTGCAAGATGCAGAGTTCGCATAGCGGCAGTTAAAGCTTCTTCTCCCTCACTTTCATTTTTGCTCTCACTTTCTGGCTCTGTGTTATTCGCCAGATTCGCCGTATTTTCGTCCTCGGGGGGGGCCGATGGAGTCACCCCTTCTGCTACTGCACCGCTAGGGGCCGCCGCTGCACTGCTAGGTGGGGGGGGGCCCTCATCGCCCCCCAAAATATTTAATGGCGGAGGAGGAGGAGGTGGGCGAGGGCGTGATCTGCTTTTGCCTGTGAGGGGTTTCCTGCCTGCTATCGTCGACACTGCGGCATCGGCTTCATTTGCCCCTTGGACACAATCTCTCCCCTTCCTAACATTTTCTGGCTTCTCATCTTTCTTTTGCTCATCATTCGCCTCACATTCTGCTTTCCATTCCTTCAGGGTCTTGCTTAATAGACGCCATGTGGTTGCCAACTCACATGCCTCTTTTTGTCCTTTAGAGACCTCATCCAATATTTTCCATCCTACTGCTTCCCATGCACTCACACTGAATGCAGTAACTGCTGTGGCTTCAAAGCCTTGCATCTTACTCCATATCAAAATCTTTTTCAGGCTTTGTTCTCTGGTTTTAACCCCTTTTCTTTTTAATAGGGCTTTCCAGGTAGACAAAATCGTCTCCTCTTCTTTTGCTGCCCCATTTTAACAGTTTGGTTCCCGGTGGCTCACCTTTTTAGGTGTCGAAGTTCAGGTCCAGACCAAGCAGATTCCCTCTGCTCTCAGCTTCACCAGGCTCCGTCTCCACAGCTCTTCCCACCGCCGCTATCCTTCTCCGCAGCTCTCTCCCCTGCAGAGTGCATCGCCTTTAAATGATCACTTTGCCTGATCACGTCGGGGTCACCATTTGTCGCAGTAGAGACGGACACGACAAACATCAGATTGTGCAAAATGGCCAAAATGGCTACAATGGCTACAATAGCCACTTTATTGTTCTAACAAGCCTTTTTATACCCTTCTTCAAAGTATGTATCCATACAGGATTGGTTTACTTAGTAACTAACAGTTCATGAATAGGTAATAGTTTCCCTGCTGAGTTGTCAGGACAGTTCTTCTTATCTTTGTCTCGCAGTTCCTTAATCTTGTTTACATGGCTCTTCTCGGGACTTTCTGGCTCCTCATGGATACACTGGAATTTCATCCAGGCTAAATTCTTCTTCAATCAGGCTGGTGGCAGACCCGCTGCCTCCCCCGACAACTATCTCCTCCTGGAATGCGGGGGGGGGTTGTTCTCCCAGTCTCTGTCTTCTGGCTGAGGAGGCTGGATTCCCTCAGTACAACTAGTCTTGTTATTAAAGACTGAGGCAAAGAAGGCATTAAGGACCTCAGCCTTCTCCTCATCACTTGTTACCATGTTTCCTCCTGCGTCTAGCAGGGGATGGAGACTCTCCCTGGTCTTTCTTTTGCTGTTGACATACTTATAGAAACATTTCTTGTTGTCCTTGATTGCTGAAGCCAGATTAATTTCCAGCTGGGCTTTAGACCTCCTGATTTCTGCCCTGCATAGCCTCACAGCATCTTTGTAATCACTGTGAGTGGCTAGTCACTTCTTCCAAGGCTGTAAACTCTCCTTTTCTCCCTGAGTTGTGGTCAAAGCTCCCTGTTTAGCCAGGATTGTCTTCTCTGTTGCCGGCTTCTCTTACAGCACCTGGGGACAGCCTGCTCCTGTGCCATTAAGACTTCCTTCTTAAAGAGTGCCCAGCCTTCCTGGACCCCTATACCCTTCAGGATTGTCTCCCAAGGGATCCTGTCAAGCAGCTGCCTAAACAAGACAAAGTCAGCCCTATGGAAGTCCAGGATGTCAGTTCTGCTTAGCCCTCTCCTGGCCTCTCTAAGAATAGAGAACTCTTATTATTTCGTGATCACTGTGCCCTAGTCATCCTCCAACCGCCACATCATCCACCAGTCCTTCTCTGTTCACAAAGAGGAGATCCAGCAGGGCACCTTCTCTGGTTGGTTCTCTCACCAGCTGTGTCAGGAAATTATCTGCCACACATTCCAGGAATCTCCGGGACTGGTCCCAGTCTGCTGTGTTGTATTTCCAGCAGATGTCTGGGAAGTTAAAGTCTCCCACAAGAACAAGGGCAAGCGATCGTGAGATTTCTCCTAAATGCCTATAGAATATTTCATCCACCTCTCTGTCCTGGGTGGGTGGCCTATAGTAGACTCCTACTACAACATCTGCCCTTTTGGCCTTCCCCCCGATTCTAATGCAAAGACACTCCACCCTGTCTTCACTACACTTGTATTCAAAGCAATCATAACAGTCCCTAACATACAGCGCCACTCCACCACCTCTCCTTCCTTGTCTATCCCTCCTAAAGAGCTTGTAGCCATCAATTGGCGCACTCCAGTCATGGGAGACATCCCACCATGTTTCTGTAATAGCCACGACATCATAATTTTCCTGTTTCATCATGGCTTCAAGCTCCTCCTGTTTGTTACGCATGTTGTGTGCATTGGTATACATGCACTTCAGATGGGCTGATGTTTTCCCCCCTTCCCCCTTCAAATCTAGCTTAAAGCTCTGTGTATGAGCCCATCTAACTCCTGCCCCAAGATCCTCTTCCCCCTCTGGGACAGGTGCAGTCCATCTAATGCCAAAAGGTCTGGTGCCCTGTATACCAACCCATGATTGAAAAATCCAAAGCCCTGATGGTAACACCAGTCTTGGAGCCACAAGTTCATCTGTTGAGTTCTCCGGTATTCTTCTTCATCCATCCCCACAACTGAAGGGATGGAGGAGAACACAATTTGTACCCCTGATCCCTTAACCAGTTTCCCCAAGGCCCTGAAATCTCTCTTCATTGCTTTAGGACTTCTCCTGATAATGTCGTCACTACCTACCTGAAAAACCAGGAGAGGGTAGTAGTCCTTGGGTCTCACTAGAGCAGGGAGTTTAGCTGTGAGGTCCTTGACACGGGCCCCAGGGAGGCAGCAGACTTCCCTATGAAATGGGTCCAGTCTGCATATGGGGCCTTTGACACCTCTCAGAATGGAGTCACCCACTACAATGACACTTCTGGGGTTCTTTTTAGAACTGGTTTTAATACCTGGTGTAGAATGACCCGGCCTTGGTGGACCTTGGTCTTCCTCCTTGTTTGTCTCATTCTCTTCCTCCTTCTCTTCTTCATTCAAAGGTTCCAGGGCCCCAAATCTATTATGAAGGGACACCATGGAGGGTGAGGGAGGTCGGGAGAGTCTTTTCCTGCCTCCGTGAGCAGGGACCTGTTTCCAGCCTCCCCCATCTCTTAGGTCCCCTCCTTCTGCCTGGTAGCAAGAGGGTGAGGGATTACTTGCCTCGTTTGGAGCCTCCATTTGCTCCTGTTGCTTCAGGGGTGCTAAGGTGTTACTCCACCAATTAATTTCCCTTTCACACTCCCTAATACTTCTTAATCTCTCAGCCCCTTCTTTGAGTTCCACCACCAAGCTGAGCAGGTCATCCAGCTGATCGCAGCGCACACAGTTGTTGTCACTGCTGTCCTCCGGCAGCATTGACAGGCTCAGGCACTCCCTGCAGCCCGGGACCTGGACCGCCGCATGTTTGCGTGGCAGCTCCGCCTGGGTCGCCACGTTCTTTCTGGTGGTGGTTTTGACATGAGTGGAGACCATGGTTCAGTCTACTCATGGAGGACGATAAGATGAAACTAGCTCAGATAAGTTGCAGACACCAGAGAGGGACTGCGCCCTGTCTGCGTGAACTGCCGCGCAAACTGATGCGCCTCACCCTTCTGACGCGCCACGCCCTGTTCACTGTGCTCCTGGTCGCTCGCGCTCCCTGGGGGCTGCTCTTGTACATGAGGGGCATGGGGTGTCGTCACTCCAGTCTCCACACGCGCTGAGTCATCGCTGTCCTCGTTAGCAGCAGCTCACTCTTCCTGCTCAGGGGGGAGGTGACTTGAGGCTCTCCCTCTTTTCTGGGCTTCTGCCTTCTCATCTTGCGGTTTTGCCGCGGGTTTTTGATGCTTTCAGGAGGGTCCCCTACTGCTATCCTCCTCTTCGGAGCCCCTCTCATCAGAAATGGAATGGAAAACCTACCTACCTCCTAGAAAAGCGGGTATGTGAGCTGGAAGGAGGAACAAGTACAAAATGTAGTCCTTTCAGGAGAAATGCTGCTCCGGTTTCTAGTAATCAAGTGCCCAAACAGAGCAGAAAGGTCGACTTTGCTCATGATCCTATGAGAAGAACTTTTGACTTGTATTCACAAGAAGTGAGTGATCAAGATGAGACTTAAATCCATGCACACCACACTAATGCGTTTGTCATTAGGGGGTATTATGACCAACATTAGAGGGGCCCTGCCTCCAGCCAGGCGGAGGACAGGGACAACCAAGTTTACTGGACTGTGTGGATTCGATGGCCTGTCACGTCTGACCCCCAGCAGTATAAGGCTCTAGTGGACACTGGTGCGCAATGCACCCTAATATCATCAAATTTTAAAGGAGCAGAACCCATTTGTATTTCAGGACTGACAGGGGATATCAACAGCTGACTGTATTGGAGGCCGAGGTGAGCCTAAGTGGAAAAGTGTGGGAAAAATACCCCATTGTGACTGGCCCAGATGCTCCATGTATTCTTGGCATAGATTATCTCAGGAGAGGGTAGTTCAAGGACCGAAAAGGGTATTGGTGGGCTTTTGGTATAGCTGCCTTGGAAACAGAAGGAATTAAACAGCTGTCTGTGTTACCTGGTATCTCAGAGGATCCATCTGTTGTGGGATTGCTGAGGGTTGAAGAACAACAGATGCCAACTGCCACTACAACAGTGCACCAACGGCAATATCTCACCAATCGAGACTCTGTAATCCCTATCCATAAACTGATTCATCAGCTAGAGAACCAAGGAGTCATCAGCAAGATGCACTCCCCCTTTTAACAGCTCCATAGGGCCAGTGTGAAAGTCTAATGGAGAGTGGAGATTGACAGTAGACTATCATGGACTGAATGAAGTCACGCCACCGTGACTTTCATAAGTCATGCTGCCATGCCAGACATGCTAGAGCTTCAGTATGAGCTAGAGTTGAAGGCAGCCAAGTGGTACGCCATGACTGATATTGCCAACACATTTTTCTCCATCTCTCTGGCAGCAGAATGCAGGCCACAGTTTACTTTCACCTGGAGGGGTATCCAATACACCTGGAATCGACTGCCCCAGGGGTGGAAACACAGCCCCACCATTTGCCATGGACTGATCCAGACTGCACTGGAACAGGGTGAAGCCCCACAACATTTACAGTACATTGATGATATCATTATATGGGGTAATAGAGCAGAAGTTTTTGAGAAAGGGGAGAAAATAATCCAAATCCTTCTGAGAGCCGGTTTTGCCATAAAGCATAGTAAGTAAAGTCAAGGGACCTGCACAAGAGGTCCAGTTTTTAGGAGTAAAATGGCAAGATAGATGCCATCAGATTCCAATGGAGGTGATTAATAAAATAACAGCTATGTCCCTGTTATAAATGAGCTCAGACTCATTAAGATTTCAAAATCTTAACTCCAAATTTATTGTTTAAATAAAGACAAGCAAACAGCGCTGGGTGTGCCGGGAGTCTCTGCTCTACCAGGACACACACCATACGACAGAATCGAGCCCCTTTATAGTGTAGTCTTCATCCATATTCATGATGGGCGTACCCTGAGGGGTCTGATGGGCGTACTCCGAGGGGTCTGCAAAGTTGTAAAACAAGTTTTCCCGGGCTTTTCTTGGGTTTTCCATTTATGGGAGGTGACTCAGCACAGGTGTTCCCGCAGTTGTAACAATCCAGATATACACTATATGGCTTGAGGATGAGGGCCATTTTAGATCCATTTACTATATGGCTTGAGGGTGGGGGCCATTTTAGCTCCCTTTTAACAACTGATTTTTAACAATAAGAACTATGTACATAACATCCTATTTCCAACACAAAAGCATCTAGGAGTTCTGTCACAAAAGAACCACATCTTATCACTCACATGGGCACGAATCAGATAAACATATCTCACATCCCCACTGACTAACAGAAAGGAAACGCAATCTTTCTTGGGTGTTGTGGGTTTCTGGAGACTGCACATTCCAAATTACAGTCAGATTGTCAGCCCTCTCTATCAAGTGACCCAGAAAAAGAATGTTTTTATATGGGGCCAAGAGCAGCGACAGGCTTTTGAACAAATTAAACAGGAAATAGTTCATGCAGTAGCCCTCGGGCCAGTTCAGACAGGACAAGATGTTAAAAATGTGCTCTACACTGCAGCCGGGAAGAATGGCCCTACCTCGAGTCTCTGGCAGAGAGCAGCAGGGGAGACTCGGGGTTGACCCCTGGGGTTTTGGAGTTGGGGATACAGAGGATCTGAGGACCGCTATACTCCAACCGAAAAGGAGATACTGGCAGCATATGAAGGGGTCCGAGATGCTTCAGAGGTGATTGGGACTGAAGCACAGCTCCTCCTGGCTACCCCGACTGCGAGTGCTGGGCTGTGTTATAGACTATCTTGTCAAAATGATGTAAGTCAGGACAAATTTCAATTATTTATTTTAGTAAGCAGTAACAAGTAAAACAGTGCTGGGCGGCCGGGGAGTCTTTGTTCCACCAACGGCACGCACTCACTTCCCGAGGGTCCGTCTTTTTTATATTCTCCGCCTTCTGTTATCTGGGTCTCTTTGAGAGGCGTACTCTGCGTCTGCGCACTTTGTAGCTAGGGGGTCGCTCCGTCCGGGTCTTCCTCGTGTCACTAACTCCTCGTATTTCCTGCTTGTCTGAGAGTGGCTCACACAGCTTTTGTTTATATTTTACAGAGTACAGACACTTCTCCTTTGTCCTTCTCCCCTTCGTCCTTTTTCCCTTCTCCCTCCTTTCAGTCTCTTGCACAGTAGGAGTCTGTCCTTGTTTCAGTATTTCAACTTAGATAAGCACTTGTAGTCAGTTAGTCGTTACACAGTGTAATAGTTAAGATTAAGCTTAGGTCTACATAGTTTATGGAATAATATGTCACGAGCTCCCAGTATCTTTAATGGAATTTGATGAACAAACAGTTTACTGTCTATCACAATCCCCCCTTTTTCTTTTTATTATTTTGTTCATCAAATCGTTGTAATTCTTGTTGACTTAACAGGAGAGTTTTTTTCAATTTAAAGTCGTCATCTAATTGGTCGTTTCTGGTTTTAACGAGTATTGGATGGGTGATATATATCAGATATGTTATCTGCTGCATCATTTTTTAAGTTATGACATATAATATTATTGACAAAGTCAAACTGATCAAAATTAATATCAAGAGAATTACAATGGGGTGACACAGCTTATTCAAGATGCCTGTAGTAGTAGGTGACCATCCAAAAAGGGTGTCCCACCAGTTATGTTCTGCATTCCTTTTTGTTCTTTCCAAGACTCGGTGTATTTCCTCCACATTGTGATGAACAGTTATTAGAGTTTTCTGCCCGTTTTCCCTAACTTTTTCTAAAATCTCAATTAAGTCTTTGTGTTGAAGTAACTGCTTAACCAAAGTGAGATTCATTCCAATGGGTGTGGGTTGTAGATTATGTATTAACGTATAGTTGGATTGTAAGAATTGGTGAGACATGACTGGGGTTAAATAGGAAAAGTCACATTTGATAATCTTTGTGAAATTGCAAATACAGAGATTTGAATAATTTTTAGTCTCTATTATGACCTTGTTTACGGTTAAGAATTCACAAATTGTTCTTAAACATACACAACTTTTGTCGATATATATAAGTACTGTTTTAGGATTTTTATTGGGACGGACTTCAAAGTGGTAAATATTTTGTTCGGTATTTAAACAAATATCTTGTGTCTCAATTGCATTGCCTTCACAAATAAATCTTTGTTGTCTTTGTACAATGTAAGACTTTAGATTGACAGTTTGTCATTTTTCGTTTATCTTTCGGGCCCATACTCTATGTTCAGAAGGATGGAGTATGGTCCCGTTGTGATTCAGTCTTAATGCAATGATAGGGTAAATTTGGTATATGGTGGTATTATAAATAGTGAGTATAAAGGTAGTAGTTGTGTTTGTGATGGGGTCATAGGTAAAGTTTACCAGGTTTCACCAGGATTGGAGTCTCCTTTCAAAATCAGTGGCACTGTCCCAAATTATTCTCCGAATTTTAGTAGGGAGAGTGCCTTCTTCACCTTTTCTTATAATTGAGGTAGTTATCGACTGCATCCATATTTGAGCCTGGATGCAGCTGAGAGCTAAAGATAAGTTATTTTGGAGCACGCTGAGTGCATTTGTAATCAATTCATGATCCTTTATATTTATCTTTTCCCCTTTTGGTAATATATTTGACAACAGCCACTGGTTAGCCCCCAAAGCCAATAGGGAAGATTGCAAAGGCCGTTGTATATTAGTTAAATCACTAATTGAGGTAGCTAATTTGTTCATTATCACTTCTGAATCAATGCTATTTAAAACTCCTAATCCTGTTCTCAAAACACCGGTTAGGTCTCTCTGTGTTCTTTTCGTGTGAGGAGTTCGTTTTTGTAGCTAGGTTGTCCATCCCTCGTAAGAGGTCTTTAGGAAAGGTGAATAGGTTGGTTGAATGTTTGAAACATTATTCTGCATCAGCAATTCAACTTGTTTGAGGGACCACGCTGGGTTAAACAACATTTGTTGTTGACCTGTATTTCTAATTGTGTATGGTCTAATTCCAAAGATTCTTGGGTTAAGTACGATAGTTGGTTGTGTTGGAACAGTATGAGTAGGAGTAGTTGTAGTTTCCTCCTGTATGTTCAATGGAAATTGGAAAGATATAGCTTGATCTCCTGATCTGGTCCCTCCCAAACAAACTATGGACACCGGTTGGGTTGCAGTAAATGCATACCAACAGGCCTCTGATTCACAACGGATTTGAGTTATTTTAGATTCCGTTTTGTCTCTGATAACGATTTGGGTCAAAGGGGGGTTGACGGACGGTTTGAATCAAAGGGTGTCGACTTGTTATCACACTTACATTGAATACTCTGCAGCCTATTTGTATCTCATCTCCTTTTTTAGCTGTCCAGGTATGGGATGAATTCTCCCATTTATATGTTTGGAGTGTTAGATTATTACTTAGTATGGTGGTTGCTAACTCTGTCCCATACAAATCTGCATTCATACTTCCTGTATGTCCATAATAAGCGTCTGTCCAAGGCCGTACTATTTGGTTAGTTAGGGTATGTTCAAAAGGCTGGTGGGATTCGTGAATCTTTTTAGCCCACCCTGGTGGTGTATTCATTGTGGTTAATACACCTAGCTAGATTGTCCAATAGCTCCAATAGAAGGTTGGTGGGATTCTATAGATTTGTGTAGTTTTTCTTAGTCTCTTCTGTATTAGGGTGTTTGGTACTCCTGTCTGGCCCTTCCCTCTCAGGGACCCTTTTTTCCTCAGAGTAGGGTAGTAAAGTTTTTCCCACTTTAGTATGCCTCTGTCTCCTCTGCCTACTCTGTTGCTTAGAGCAGCAGGGTGTTCCATCTTCTCGGCAGTAGTCGTATTCTTCAGGGGTACGTTTGCCTCTACTCTGGGACACATAAGCCTCCCAGGTTTTAGCTTTGACCTCGGGTCCACGACAGGAGACCCAGGGGATCTGCTTTCTACAGATCACCCCTAGGATCTGAGGGTGATATTCAGCAGGCCAATTACAGTGAGTGCACTCTCTTTCGGGATTTATCCCTTTGGTAAATATTTCCCACCAAGTTTTAGAATCTTCAATTATTTCCCGTTTTTACTCCAATTTTTTTTTTTTTAGGGCCTGATTAGTTAATCTCCGTTCTCATTGATAACACTGATTACAACTAGACCGGAGATTTATTCCATGTGCATTATGAATCCACCAGCTTTCTTTACATACAATACACTTTATGCATATAAAGGGAAAACAAATATAAGTTTCAATTGGACAAAATATCAGGGTCTCACTCATCAAGTCCTTCGTAGGTTCTCATCCCACAATGTGTAGGGTGCTCTTTCAGGTTTTCCGAAGGGTGACTCGTAGATCCCCAGGAGGGCTGGTCACTTTCCAGGCTGAATCCTGTATAGGTCCCTTTACTCGGCTTGCGTGTGTCCACCCCTTCTCAGCAGTCCGAACAGCAGTTTCTGTAGTGATAAGAGCAACATAGGGTCCTTCCCAACGGGGGGTCAAAGAAGATTCTTTCCATGATTTGATTAGTACTTTATCTCCTGGTTGGATTTGATGCATGGCCACATCCAATGGAGGCCTTTGTACTACCATCCCCCGGGCCTGCAGTTGTTTTCTCCTTGCCATTAGCTGTATCAGATAGGATTTTATCTTTAATTCTTCAAGTTGGGGGTGATCTGGTGGTATTTCTAAATCATAGGGCATCCCATATAGCATTTTAAAAGGAGAAATGTCTACATCAGTTCGGGGTTGAGTTCTGATATTTAACAAGGTTAAAGGGAGACACTTTACCCATGACATTTTGGTTTCTAACATCAATTTGGTAAGTTGTTTTTTTATTTCTCCATTCATACGTTCAACTTTCCCTGAGCTCTGCGGGTGCCACGGAGTGTGGTATTGCCACTGTGTACCCAGGGCAGACAAAGTCTCTTTGGCTACTCTGGATACAAAGTGTGGACCCCTATCTGAGTCTATTGCTTCTATTGCTCCATACCGAGGTATAATTTCTTCAAGTAATATCCTTGTTACTGTGTGAGCTGTAGCTCGAGCTGTGGGAAAAGCTTCTACGAATTGAGTTAAATGATCTATAATTACTAATAAATATTTATACCTTCCCACCTTTGGTAATTCGGTGAAGTCTATTTGTATTTTTGCAAAAGGTCTATGAGTCAATTCTCGCCCCCCATATACTTGTTTTCTTATTTGATGTTTATTTACTTTTTGACAAACGAGACATTCTCCTATCACTCGTTTGGCTATATCATATATCCTAATGCACATGTATTTAGTTGCAAATTGATCCACCAATGCCTGAGTTCCCCAATGAGTGTTCTCGTGGAATTGCTGTATTATCTTGGTAGCTATGGGTTTTGGGAGAACTTCTCGGTCATCTGGGAGTTCCCATTTTCCATTAGCTTTCTGTTTAATCCCCATTTGATTTAATTTTGCTTGTTCTTGAACAGTAAAGCTTAAAATTTCATAGGATTTTCCATGGAAAAAGCACCAATTAAAACCTGGTCTTTCACATACACATTCTATGCCGTCTACCCCGAAATCGTCCCAGCAAGCACAACAGGGGAGGTAATCATCTTCACAATTAACACACCGCTGTCTGGCCTCTATCGGGTCATCCAAGTGCAGTGCTAATAGCGCTGCTCTCTTTGCCTCTTGATCAGCAAGGTTATTCCCCCGTACTAAAGGATTTAGCCCCCTCTGGTGTCCCTTTAAGTGTACTACCGCAATTTCGCTGGGTCCTCGTATAGCTTGTAAAATTTGTAATATTAACTCCTGATGTACTAGGTTCTTCCCCCGAGAATTGATTAGGTCTCTCTCTTCCCATATTTTCCCAAAGGTATGTACTACTCTGAAGGCATATCTAGAATCGGTGTATATAGTTCCCACTTTTCCTTTTAATAATTGTAAGGCCTTTAATACTGCATATAATTCGCATGTCTGTGCTGACCAGCTGGGATTCAAGGGTCCTGATTCTATCACCTTAAAAGTTTTTCCATCAATTATGGCATACCCTGATTTTCTTTTCTCTTCTACCACCCGAGAGGATCCATCTACAAATAATTTTTCTCCTTTCCCTAATTCCTCTTCTTCCAAATCTGGTCTTATCTTAGTCTGCTCCTTGATGTTACGGAGGCAATCATGAAAAAGATTTTGACTAGGTTCTCCATACAAAAATTGGGCTGGATTTTGTAACGATGTTGTTTCAAGGGTTAGGTGGGGAGATGCAATAAGGATTGCCTCATATTTTACCAGTCTAGCATCAGTTATCCATTTTTCTGCTTTTTGTTGTAGTACACCTCTGATATTATGGGGGGATAGTACCTTTAACTCACTACCAAAGGTTATTTTATGCGCTTCCTCAATTAACAAAGCAGCTGCCACCACGACTTGTAGGTACGTAGGCCATCCCCGACTTACGGGGTCCAGTAATTTTGAAATATATGCTATTGGTTTCTTTTTTCTTGCCCATTCCTGGGCTAATACTCCAAATGCAGTTCCTTCCTCTATGTTAACAAATAAGAAAAATGGTCTTTTTAGGTCGGGTAAGCTCAGAACAGGAGCATTTACTAATTCAGTTTTTAGTTCCTTTAACCGTTGATCATCCTCCTGAGTCCATTTTAATAATCCATTTTTAGTTATTTTGGTGTATAAAAACTTTACCTTTCCACTGTACCCTTCGATCTACTGCTTATAATATCCAAATAACCCTAATAGCTGTCGGACTTGTTTCTTGGTTTTTGGACTTGGGAGGGAAAGTATCCCTTTAACTCTTTCCGGATCCAATTTTTTAGTTCCTTGACTTAATCGATGTCCTAGGTATTTAACTTCCTTTTCGACAAATTGTAATTTGGATTTTGACACCTTTAGTCCCTTCAAGCTCAGGAAATTTAACAATTTGATACTTTCTTCCCGTACTATTTCCTCATCTTTCCCTGCTATTAAAAGATCATCTACATACTGAACTAGGGTAAGGGTATCTCCTATCTGGTAATCCTGTAAAATTTGTTCTAAAGCTTGCCCAAACAGGTTTGGGGATTCGGTGAAACCTTGGGGTAGGACTGTCCACCGGAGTTGAGTTTTCCTGTGGGTATCTGGGTCCTCCCACTCAAAAGCAAAATAGTTTCTGCATTCCTCTTTTAGGGGGCATGCCCAGAAAGCGTCCTTCAAATCTATTACACTGTACCACCGGTCGTTCGGGCCTAATTGACTTAAGAGAGTGTGTGGGTTAGCTACTACGGGGAATCTAGTTACAGTCCTTTTATTAATTTCCCTTAGGTCATGAACTAATCTGTACCCCCCATCCGCCTTCTTGACAGGTAAAATGGGAGTATTAAAAGGGGACATGCAGGGCTCCAATAATCCCTGTTTTATTAATCTTTGGATTTCTGGTTTCAATCCTTGCCTTCCCTCCTGAGGTATGGGATATTGCTTAATTCTTACCGGTACCTCAGGATCCCGGATAGTTACCATAAAAGGTTCAATATTCAATCTTCCCACCGTATCTGGAGTGTACCATACTTCAGGGTTGATTCTAGTCTCATCTTCAACCCGTAGGGGGTACAGTTTGATTTCAAGTTTGTGTTCTGTTACTTCCAAACTAATTCCTAATTCAATCATTAGATCTCTCCCCAGTAGGTTATAATCTGCCTCAGGCACTAACAACAAGGATCCCATCCCCAATTTAGAATCTGTTTCAAGGAGTACATCTTTAATTACCGGTACTCCGAATGGTTCTCCTTTTGCCCCAACTACTTGTACTTTTTCTGATGAAATCTCACATCCTTGGGGCAATGATTGAACGGTAGATCTCTCCGCTCCTGAATCTACTAAAAATTCTACCTCCTGTTGCTGGGGACCTACCTTTAACTTTATCAAGGGCTCAGTTTGTTCTCGGGTCCCCAGCAAATAGAGCCCCTGACACCCTTAATCTTCTTTAAACATTCTCTCATCCATCATTCTCCTCCTGTAGCTCTTCTTTGTGTGACCCTTTCCTCCGCAATAAAAGCAGACAATACTCCCTTTCTCTCTCCCCCTCTCCGGTTCCTTTGATCTATAGCCTGTTCTTTGACCTTCCTGTTTTCTCCCAGCACCGTTCACTCTCTGTCCTTCCCTTATCGCAGCTACCATCATTCTGGTATGTCTTTTTTGAGTCTCGTCCTCCCTTCGGACATAAATTTTCTGTGTTTCTCTTAGTAATTCATCCAATCCCCGATCCTGCCAATCTTCTATTTTTTCTAGCTTCTTCCTAATATCTGTCCATGCTTTTGCCACAAATTGTGTCTTTAACAATGCTTGTCCCACTGGGGTATTAGGGTCCAGTCCTGAGTAAAGCTGAAGATTTTTTCTCAGTCTCTCTAACCACTCGGTAGGGGTTGCATCCTTTTTCTGATGTTCACTAAAAGCTTTGTTTATATTTTGTCCTCTAGGAACTGATTCTCTTATACCCTGGATTACAATCGTCCTCAGGTCTTGCATATGGCCTCTATCAATTTCATTTTGATTATTCCAGTTAGGTCGATTTAGAGGCCATTTTATGTCTGCTGCCGGACCCTGCTGATGCTGTTGGTCCCAAATTCTCATCCCTGCTCTCCTGATCATGTCCCTTTCTTCAACAGTGAATAGTATAGCCATTATGGCTTGCATTTCATCCCAAGTATAGGTGTTTGGTCCTAAAAACTGATCCACCCGCTCCGCCACACTCAGGGGATCCTCCAATAGACTCCCCATCTCCTTTTTAAATTCTCTGACGTCCCCTGAATTAAGAGGGACAGTCACATATCCCATGCCAGGCTGGGGTCCCCCCATCGCAACCTCCCTTAGGGGGTACAAGCTGTTGTCACCCCACCCCATTCTAGTTTGACTACGGGTTATTCGTCTTGGCTCTTCCGGGGATTCAGGTGGGGAGTCTGAATTCCCTGGGTCCTCCGCAGTTGGAGGAGGTCAAGGCGCCGGAGGTGGGGGTGGAGGTATGTAAGGAGGAGGAGAGGTAGGAGGTTCGTCCTCATCACGTATCTTCTTTTTCTTAACTTTTTCTTTTAGAGGATATAGATTTATTCGGGTATCTGATACTATCCATACCTGTGTATATTCACTCTCCTCCAAATTAAAGGGTTCCTTTGAGTTGACATAAATATTTAGGGCTTGGCAGACCCATTCTTCAAAGGACCCAAAAATAGGCCAATAGAGATGGTCGCCCCTGATTTGTTTCCCTCCCCAAACTTCCATACAATAATAAATCATTTTTGCTTTGTCCTTACCCTGCCTAGAGGGGTAATCTTCCCAATGGTTTAACATCAAGCCTAAAGGGCTATCTGGTGGTATTTGGGGATACCTCACCTTGGGTCCCAAACCACCCATGGGATCAGAAGGCTTGCTCTTCTTCTGTCCCATCTTCCGGAGCGCCTTCACACACTCACACAATTCGTTTTCCCCCTTTTCGTGACCCAGTCCCTCGCGGGATATGGGAACTGCACTACCGAGGGGTCCACACTCGCTTCGCCCTGCTGGGCGTCTCACACACCACGCTCCGGGAAACCCAACCCCAACCGAACGGATAACCGGCCTATACTCACGCAACCTTGCGTCTTTGTCCGGGGCTTCGTGCACAAAGATTATGGGGTAACCGGTATTCTTTTGCTTGTTGCCGAGTTTTGGAGTTTGTCGGTAGAGGGCGTGATGTGATAGCACTCAGCCGGGGCCGCTGAACTCAGCGGGGCGCCTCCCCGTATGGGGCTTCCCACCAGATTGCCTCTATCCGAGTCGCGGCACCAATTTTGTTATAGACTATCTTGCCAAAATGATGTAAGTCAGGACAAATTTCAATTATTTATTTTAGCAAGCGGCAATAAGCAAAACAGCGCTGGGCGGCCGGGGAGTCCTTGCTCCACCAACGGCACGCACTCACTTCCCGAGGGTCCGTCTTTTTTATATTCTCCGCCTTCCGTTATCTGGGTCTCTCTGAGAGGCGTACTCTGCGTCTGCGCACTTTGCAGCTAGGGGGTCGCTCCGTCCGGGTCTTCCTCGCGTCACCAACTCCTCGTATTTCCTGCTGTCCTGAGAGTGGCTCACAAAGCTTTTGTTTATATCTTACAGAGTAGAGACACTTCCCCTTTGTCCTTCTTCCCTTCTCCCTCCTTTCAGTCTTTTGCACATTAGGAGTCCTTGCTTCAGCATTTCAACTTAGATAAGCACTTGCAGTCAGTTAGTCGTTACACAGTATAATAGTTAAGATTAAGCTTAGGTCTACATAGTTTATGGAATAACATGTCACGAGCTCCCAGTATCTTTAATGGAATTTGATGAACAAACAGTTTACTGTCTATCACATAAATCACTTATTTATTTAAATGCCTTTCTGTGCTGACCACTCTAATATTAAACTTCTTTTTAATGGCAAAAAACTTGAAAGAATTTTTCCATGTTACAATATATTCTGCATTTTTTCCCCTCTTGGTGTTTGCCTGTAGGAGACAGCCTGTGTTGTTTGGTTGGGGAGCTCAACTCACAGCATAGTGAAGTGAGAAACCTTAACAGAATAGATGCAGGGCTCTCAGCAGGGTGGGCTCTCAGCAGGGTGGGCTCTCAGCAGGATAAGCTCTCAGCAGGATGGGCTCTTGAGATAAGGGAGGAGCTGCAACTACTGAGTCCCAAGATAAGGAACGGGGATTCAAAGAATGCTAAATTGACATGCTGAAGAGACCTAATTGGGTGAAAAGTCACGAGAGGAAGAGGAGGCATCTTCAATCTTCATCCTGAAGACCCCCGCCCAAGACCATCAGGAGACATTGCGCAGGCGCAACGGGGAGGGACTTGGGGCGGGATTTATGATAATGATTTCTCAAAACTAATTGTAATATCTCTCCCTATTCTCGGGATTATCATGAATATGTAAACACGCTATAGAAAGGAGAGGCTTTTCGCTCCAAAATGTGCACGTTTGTGGAGGAGCGATCCCCCGTGCACCCAGCACTGAATAAACATACCTTCTTTATAACCTTACTGGTTGTAAAGTTGTTACTCCACACGTCATTTTGGTACTCCAGATGGGACTCTCTCTCCTCGGCTGCCGGAACGACTGAGGAACGGACGTCCTAGCCGCGGCCCGGGAATTCTCGGAGGAACTCTGCTCTCAGCCGTTCACTGCGGGGGCAGACAAGAACCATCTAAACTACGGACAAAGGTATGTTTACGGGGTAACGGGAGGCTGGTAAGGCGCGCAGAGACGTCTGGCGCACAGCGTAGTAGCGCGGTCCCACGGGCGACTGGTAAGGCGCGCAGAGACGTCTGGCGCACAGCCTAGAGGGGTACCCAGTTTGGTTAAGGCGCCTTGGAAAGAGCTCTGTTTAGGTTGTTAAACGGGATAGTGAAGTGCTAAGGCTTGGACAATAAGCCCAAGCCAGAGTTGACCTATAGATGAATCCTGTACATTTTATAACTGATAACCATTGTGCTAATTGGTATTATACTAAGTTATAGCAAACCAACTATTCTGATGTAAAAGGTGGGAATACTGAAGCCTGAGCAACAGGCCCTGAACTGAAACTGCTAACTCCATATGTAGTCATTAGTGAAATATGCATAGAAGATGTAGCTTAAACATCATAAAACATGTCTATCTTGAATGTATCCTTATACTTCTTTATGTGTGAGCAAGATAACAGGGCCACAGAAACAGGTGTCTGGCCTTGTGACCTTGCTCATAAATTAACTAGACCAGCAGGGAAACTCCCTTAGCTTCTCCCTTGAGCCCTGGCCAGGCTCTGGGGGGAACCTAATGTGAGATGAAAACCAGATATTTCCGCTTAAAACAAAGGTGCCAGCTATTCTGGCTTACTGATTTTTGGTATATAAGGCTGGACCCACTCACAGCGACTTTGGAAGCCTCACCTACGGGTGGACGCACCACGTAGGATTTCCCACTTGCTGGGACAGGCTCTCCAAATCCTCGCTGTAACCGGGGCTCCCCAGCAACTGCAGATCTGGATGACGGTAACGTATGCAAGTGGTGATGGATCTTTCTTAATCACTGTTCTCTCTCTCAGGTAGTAATGATTTGATGCATTACCCTGTATTTTCCTATTTGTTTAAGTGCACTATTCTGTCTTTTCTTACTGTATGTTTTCTGTATTATTCTGTTATATTATTTAGTTATTTCTAGTAAACACGCCTGCTCTTTTCACTCTGGTGTCTGAGTTTAATTGATATCCCTAATCAGCAAAACAGATAGCTATTGTTCATGTCATCTGTTGTAACCCATGGGAAATCGAAATATTGAAATTATATGTGTTAATTTAACTGGCTTTATACCTGTGATAAACGATTAATGGTTTATGATTTATGTGATATGTGAATTTGGCTCTTATCTTAATTGGTACATTTTGTAGCATGAGTGTGAGTAAAAAGCGAGACGGGCCCTTTAAGTAACTGTGTGACTGAGTGCTTGCAGAGTGTGAGTGAGACACAGCACAGCTGCGAAGCGAGTGCGGAGTT
>MU209886.1:31091-43074 GCA_017315185.1 Bubo scandiacus
ACACAGCACAGCTGCGAAGCGAGTGCGGAGTTCTGATCCGAGGTTCCGTGTTCTCCGCGAGGAGAGCGGCCAGAGACGAACGAAGCGAATTCAGCTGCCAGGCGAGCAAAGCAGTTGTAGGGGGATATCCAACTTAACATATTAAGAGTGTATGAGGCTGGTATGATGGGTTGGATGTCCCTGACGACCGTTGGTGGGATAGTAGCCGGAATAATAATTGTTGTAATCCTTTGTTGCTTTTGTTGCCGTATTCTGTGGTGTCCTGGTTTAGCTAGGATAGGGTGAAGTTTCCCCAGCAGTGGGGGGGAGCTCTAGCCGGGTTATTCATATACCATGCTGACGTCACATCCTGGCGCCAGAGCACGGCAGCGCGAGAGAGTCGGTTAACACGTGTGTTATGCCATCGCTCTGCTCTCACTGCTGTATTGGTAGATATCTTGCTCTGTTCATTGTTATCACTGTTATTGTTATTGTTGTTATTGTTGTTTGTTTTGTTGCTGTTGCACTGTTGTATTAAACCTCTCCTTATCTCAGCCCCGGGGCTTTGTATTTCACTCCCCTTGTGGGGGAGGGGCAGCGGCCGCATGGTCTCAGACCCCGGCAGGGACTAAACCACCACATGTGGTAACACATTGACTCTGTGTATAGTGTAAAAGCTGCTGGGGTTCGGCTTGTTTCAGTTGTAGTAATTGCCTGTACCAATATTACGGTTGTCGCAGTTGAGATAGGTTGTGCTTTGGGATAAAATTGGGAAATTTCAAGCGTAAAGTGAAAGTATAGGAGTGTCCCCTGTTTGTTCCCACTTTAATCTGAAACAAACTCTTTGGGGTTGGGGTGGGAGCAGGATGGGAAATACCCACAGTAAAGAAGTCCTAAAGAGAAGCCCCTTAGGATGTATACTAATGCATTGGAAAGATATCATTAGGTCTGGGGGCACAGAAAATAAAAAGACTCTTATAAAATATTGCAATCAGTGGTGGCCACTTTATAAACTGGAAAATGAGGCACAATGGCCACTAAATGGAACTTCGGACTATAATACCCTCCTACAGTTAATGTTGTTCTTAAGAAGGGAGGGGAATTGGGATGAAGTATCATATGCAAACATGTTTTTCACTATCCGTAATCATCCTGATTGGCAAAAAGATTGTGGTCTAATCATACCACAAGATCCCTTGGTGCTCGCTTTGGAGCGAGAAAACAATAAAGGATTAAAAGGAAAACTGAGACAATGTTGCTCAGCATGTAGTGTTGGCCAGAGATGTACAAAAATTGGAAAGGCACCAAGGATCAGACCCCGACCTGACAGACTTATTTGAGCCTCCCCCACGAAAGCAGTCTCCTCCACGGCCACAAAAACAAGAACAAGACACAGATTCAGACCCTACTCCTACCCCCTCTCCCCCAGGTAGCCCGGTGTCTTCCCACACACGGGGAAAACCTGCTCAAACAATTCTTCAGGCACCCCTCGGGGAGGCAGTTGGTCCAGATGGGGGAGCCATGCTAATAAAAATACCCTTTTCCAGCACAGACTTAGAAAATTGGAAAAGAGCTGTAAAGGAGTTCCGGAGTGACCCAATAAGCGTGACCAGACAATTTCAGTTTATACTGAAACAACATAATCCTGATTGGAATGATATACAGTTACTACTGGATTACCTAACAGAGACCGAGAAACAATTGGTTCTGAAAGCAGCAGGTGATTTGGCCTCAGACTATTGCAGAACCACGGGGAACGAGGTTAAGGATTTCTTTCCCCTTCAGGACCCAAGGTGGAATCCAAACAGTTCTGCTCAAATGGACAGGTTAAAAGGATACCAGGATTTAATCTTAAAGGGATTGGAAAGGGGCATGCCCAAAAATATAAATTGGTCAGCATTATATGTGATTAAGCAGGGTCCTTTGGAATCACCTTCTGAATTCCTGGATCGGCTAAGGGAAGTGATGCGTCGAAATACGCCACTAGACCCAGGATCCGAAGCAGGAATACAACAGCTGGTATCGTTATTTTTGGGGCAATCCACAGGGGATATCAGGCGTAAGTTGCAGAAACTACGCACCACGGAAAGCAGGAACCTAGAAGTATTATTGGATGAAGCATGGAGGATGTTTAGCAACAGGGAGGATGAATATAGGAAGGGGCAACGAAGAGTGGTGGCAGTAATAGATGAACTAAAGGGGAGAAAATTTAAGAAGGGGTTTCTGGATAAAGACCAGTGTGCATTTTGTAAAGAAAGAGGACACTGGAAGGCTGCCTGTCCGAAACAAAAGCGGAAAGGGAAAGTACTTGCATCAATAAATACAGATTGACAGGGACCGGAGGAGTCCACCCTAGCGGATCCACTGGTTACAATGAAGCTAGGGAAAGAACAAAAAGAAATAGAATTTTTAGTAGATACCGGAGCAACTTATTCAGTACTTAATCAAGCTCTGATGCCCCTAGGAGAAGAATATGTGATGGTAAAAGGAGCTACTGGACAAACTGAAAAAGCTTATTTTTGTAAGCCATTAAAATATAAATTGGGAAAGCAAATGGGTATACATAAATTCTTGCATCTGCCAAATTCACCCAAAGCTCTTTTGGGAAGAGATCTTTGGAACAATTGAAAGCCATAATTACATTCAAAAAAGGGGAAGTTACTCTGAAGGTAAATAATCAACAATATATACAAATGATGAGCTTACTTTTAACGAATCTTCCAATAAAAGAAGAAGTAATTAGTAAAGAAATTATGGACCAGGTATACCCCGGAGTATGGGCAACGGATATACCAGGGCAGGCTAAAAATGCTATGTCAGTTATAGTAAAATTAAAAGAAGGGCAAAAACCAGTAAGGATAAAACAATATCCTCTAAAAAGGGAGGATCGGGAAGGCATTCAGCCCACCATTGAGAGATTTTTAGATCAGGGATTGCTGAGGGAATGCGAATCCGATTTCAATACCCCTATCCTTCCAGTAAAGAAACCAGATGGGTCCTACCGGGTGGTGCAGGATCTAAGGGCAATTAATAAAATAACTGAAGAGCTATATCCTGTAGTGGCTAACCCTTATACCTTGCTCACCACCTTGACCCAGGAACTAACCTGGTTTACCGTTCTAGATTTAAAAGATGCCTTCTTTTGCCTCCCTCTCCACGAGTCTAGCCAGAAATTATTTGCTTTTGAATGGGAAAATCACAAAACAGGCTGCAAAACTCAACTAACTTGGACGGTGCTGCCTCAAGGATTTAAGAACAGCCCCACGATATTTGGCAATCAATTAGCTAAAGATCTTGAAAGCTGGGACCAGCCACCTGACAAAGGCAAGATTCTTCAATACGTGGATGACCTGCTTGTCGCTACGGAAACCAGAGAAGGATGTATCGCCTGGACGGTGAACCTCCTAAACTTTTTGGGTCTACAGGGGTATAGAGTCTCCCAGAAGAAGGCACAAGTGGTACAACAACAGGTTGTCTATATGGGCTATGAGATAAGCACGGGAGTCCGTACCCTGGGGCAATCCCAAAAAGAGGCAATTTGCCAAACACCACAACCCAGAACTGTGAAAGAACTGCGCACCTTTTTAGGCATGACTGGGTGGTGTAGGCTTTGGATATACAACTATGGGATCCTGGTCAAACCTCTGTATGACCTTATTAAGGCAGGCACAAGCGGAAACAGATTAGAATGGACCCCAGACGCAGACAGGGCCTATAAGGACTTGAAAAAGGCCCTGATGTCAGCACCTGCACTTGGACTCCCAGATGTGAGTAAACCTTTCTCTCTATTCTCGCACGAAAAACAGGGAATAGCTTTGGGAATCCTAACCCAAGACCTTGGGCCCTATCGAAGGGCTGTGGCCTATTTCTCCAAGCAATTAGACAAGGCTGCGAAAGGATGGCCAGGATGTCTCAGAGCAGTGGCAGCCATAATCTTGAATATCCAGGAAGCTCGTAAATTTACCCTGGGTCAGAAAATGACTGTGTTTGTCTCCCACACTGTATCAGCGGTCTTAGAAGCTAAAGGTGGTCACTGGCTGTCACCACAGAGATACCTGAGGTACCAGGCTATCATGGTAGAACTGGATGATGTAGAAATAGTGGTGAGTAACATTGTCAACCCAGCTTCTTTCCTAGATGGCAGGAACGGGGAACCTTTGGAACATGACTGCCTAGAAACTATTGAAGCCGTGTACTCCAGCCGACCAGATCTGAAAGACACTCCGTTGGAGGGAGCCGATGATTGGTTTACCGATGGAAGCAGTTATATGGTAAGCGGTACCCGACACTCAGGGTATGCAGTCACAACAACCAGAGAAGTCCTGGATTCTGGGCCACTACCTGCTTCGACTTCAGCCCAGAAAGCCGAAATAATTGCCTTAACGAAGGCCCTTGAGAGGGCTAAAGGGCTAAAAATCAACATATGGACTGATTCGAAATATGCATTTGGAGTGGTGCATGCTCATGGGGCCGTCTGGAAGGAAAGAGGACTTTTGAACTCTCAAGGAAAAGCCATCAAACATGCCACAGAGATTCTGAAACTCTTAGAAGCCGTTCAATTACCAGAAAGGTTGGCTATCATGCATATAAAGGCGTACCAGAAAGTACAATCAGCCATAGAAAGAGGCAATGAGCTTGCGGACAGAGAGGCAAAACGAGTGGCACGGATGGAACAGGTAACCGAGGGAGCACTAATCCCAGATGGTAAGGTCACACTAGGGGAAAAACCCCGCTACAATAAGGAAGACCTTAAATTTATAGGGGATTTAGATGAAAAGTATAATCAGGATGGATGGGCTAGTACCTCACAGAAGAAAATCATAGTCCCCTCACACATGATATGGGCGGTAGTTCGGGAAGAACATAGAAAGGGTCATTGGGGGACGGAAGCATTATATAAATACTTAATTGGGAAGATTGTTGCAAGAAATCTGTATACGACAGTGAGGCAAGTAACTCAACAGTGTGATCTTTGCCTTCAGACTAACCTCAAAGGAGGCCCAAAATTCGAAGTAGGACAGATAGGCAGAGGTAACCTGCCTGGGCAACAGTGGCAAATTGATTTCTCAGAACTCCCAAGGAAAGGGGGGTACCGGTATTTGTTGGTATTAACAGATACTTTTTCAGGATGGCCAGAAGCATTTCCTTGCAGAACGGCAAAAGCCCGAGAGGTCACCAAAGTCTTGCTACAAGAGATCGTTCCAAGGTTTGGTGTACCATCAGCAATGTCCTCAGATAGAGGATCACACTTTATATCAAAAATAGTTCAGCAAGTGAGTTTGCTGTTAGGAACTGATTGGCAGCTGCATACGCCCTATCGACTGCAATCGAGTGGCCAGGTAGAGAAAATGAATCACTTGATTAAACAACAGATTGTGAAATTGGGACAAGAAGCAAATTTGGCTTGGCCACAGTCTTTGCCTCTGGCACTCTTACGAATCAGGACAAGGCCCAGAGCCAAGGAGGGGATAAGTTCTTTTGAAATTCTATATGGAAGACCGTATTCTGTAAAGATGGGGATATCATCACAAGTAGGGGAGGAAATAATGAATGGGTACCTCATAGGGTTGAGCAAACAACTCAGAAAGATTGAGAGACATGTATACAGTACTAGAGGCAGGGGGCTTGATGGACCCGTACATAAGATATCGCCTGGCGATTTTGTATATGTAAAGTCTTTTGCAGATAAGACCCTGGAAACACAGTGGGAAGGACCGTTTCAAGTACTGCTGACCTCTTACACGGCTATCAAAATCAAGGAACAGAATGCCTGGATCCATCACTCAAGAGTGAAGAAGGCACCTAAGTCGCAATGGAGAATCACGCAAGTCCAACCAGGGAAATTATTCTTATCTTGGTCATAATATTGAGTCAGGATATGGCAGTGGGAACGTCCGGATGAAAACATAATTTTTAGAATTAAAAATGGAACAAGGCCAATAAAGCCAATGACGACGACGGTTAAGCCAACAATGACAACAATGGTCAAGTCAATGGCTCCCCCATACCCTGGATACCACATTTATGAAATAGGCCCACACATAATTCGGAAAACAGGTCAGCAAATTGTATTGTATAATCCTAAATGGTCATTGAAGCAAATAGAATTACATTTGCAACTAGATATGTCAGGCGTCCACCAAAAATGCCTCCCATTTATAAAAGCAACCCAGGAGGGATGGAGAGAGTGGTTAAAATCTTGCACTATGAGGTCAAAAAGGGATGTGACAGGGGTCTTAGGAACAGGACTAGGAGTACTAAACAGCATAGACTCAGAAGTTGCTGACGCGGAAGTCCCGGACACAAATTATACGACCAATGTGATCAAGCAATGCCACTTTATTAAAGGATACACAGCAATTTATACACTATCACAAAGCTTCACGTGCTGCTATCCTATTGCTAGTAGGCTAAAGCTACTTATTCACATGCCCTTTTGCCCTCCATGATTGGTCCCGGTGTGGTGTCCACGCGCTGCTCTCCCACGAGGTAGGCATCCCATTTTCAACAGTCCAACTTCTTTATCTTTTGCCCAGGAATGTAGTTTCTAAGTCTATCTCAGCCTTGCTTATGTCCTTGAACACAGCTGCAGCTTGTTGTTACAGTGAGGCCCCTTGGTCTGGATCACTCACAACACGTTCATTGTTCTCCAGAGATTCCACAAACCCCCCTTTTTGTTTTTGAGCGATCTAGATCCTCCGTTGTTCCTGTGCTAAAAATATTGCATCGACAGTCCTCTGCAGGGCCCTTTGCAGAAGGCCTATAAGGCAAGGCAACGTTAAGAGCACAGTCGCTACAATCAAAAGGACTACCCCTACAGTTTTGATTAACGTTATCAACCAACCAGATAATCCCCAACCTTTAAACATCCTTGTCAGCCAGTCCAAGCCATCATCTTCTGTTAAGCGTTTGACTCCATCCTTCAATTGCTGAATGCTTTTAAAAATAGATTCTGAATGATCGGATAGATTCATACAACACATTCCTCCAAATTCAGCACAACCATGTCCTTGCGCTAGGAGCAAAAAATCAATCACAGCTCTATTTTGTAACGTAGCATGTCTAACACTATCAGCATCAGTTAAAAGACCACTTAAAGCTAAAGAAGTAGCATTAGTTTGTTTGCTAAGCCAAAACTGCAGTGGGTTCGGCCATGTATCCACAGGAATTTCTACCAAGCATGTAGAGAACGGATTTTCAGGGCTTGCGGTGGCATTTGGTTGTGAGACCACCCATCCTTCACCCTGAGGCAGGTTCCAATACAGGCCGAACACACCGAGCAGGAACCCAGCGAGAACCAGCATCTGTGAAGACACAAACATAACCCCTGCTCCAAGTTAATATCTCATTCAGTTTCTGTTTCATCTTTCTTAACTTCTTTTTTCCAGGTTCGCACCCATCGACTCAGAACCCATCTAGTGCCGGTATCGGTAATAACGCAGGCATAGCCTCGACCCGTCATTTTTAGTTCCACAGGTCCTTTCCACTCTCCTGTAGCAACATCTTTGTACTGAGCAAAAGCATTATCTCCACACTGGCTTATACTGGATTTCAGACCCATACTTATATATTACTACTGGTGGTTCCTCCCTATCACCTGTGAGCCGTAAGTAATTTAACACATACACCGCTTTTGCAAGTGGTTCTGCAGCAGCCAAGACCTCTCCCCCTTTTTGTTTTTGCAAAAGGGCTTGTAAAGTTTTGATGCGCTCTCTCCACTATGGCTTGCCCCGTGGGGGAATGTGGTATACCTGTGATGTGATGTATACCCCAGAGTTGACAAAAAAGAGAGAATTTTTGAGAGGTATAGGCTGGTCCATTATCAGTTTCACAGGTCAATTGAACTAATTTCCCATATT
Organism: Bubo scandiacus; assembly: GCA_017315185.1. Classification (NCBI taxonomy): domain Eukaryota; kingdom Metazoa; phylum Chordata; class Aves; order Strigiformes; family Strigidae; genus Bubo; species Bubo scandiacus. The sequence goes on from MU209886.1 coordinate 38,930, forward strand.
CCCTGGTGCATTCCGCCCTACCACGATGGTAACTTGTCACAGCTTAGTACTTTTTCACAGTTCAGTGTTGCAGCTGTCCGCTGGTTTTGCCTGCCACCTTGGCACAACTCAGCAGTTTCTTATCTATCTTCCAAGGCCTGTTCTTCATCAAAGCCTAGCTATTGCTCAGAGGCTGTGTAAGGCTGACAGGCCAAGGCCTCCCACAACTCCCCTTTCTTTGTTTTGCAGCTGCACCTGCAAGACTTATTTCGAGACTTTATCAATTAAGGGTTAGGCAAACTTCAAAAAACACAGCATACTTAAAATAGTTTCACAGAATGCTAGAAAAAATACAGCAGTTACAGTTACTAGTTAAAAAAGAGTAGGCTAATTTCAGTACCCATAATTAGGGGATATGACTAAATACTACAAAGATAAACAGTAAGGAAAATACGGAATAGCACACTTACTTAATGGGGTACTAACATTCAGAGCCGCAATTGCTGGGGAACCCTGGATGCAGCGAGAATTTAGAGTGCCCTTCCTCGCAAACTGGAAATCCTACGCGATGCGTCCATCCGTAGGTGAGGCATCCAACATCGCTGCAAGCAGGTCCAGCCTCTAAATCAGCAGACCAAAATAACTGGCAATTTTCTTTGAGCGGAAACATCTGATTTCATCCTCCTGTTGGGTTCCACCCAGAGCCTGGCCACCACTCAAGGGGGAAAACCAAGGGAGTTTCTAATAATGTTAAACACTTGGGTTCTTAATTCTTAATATTGCTAAACAAAGAAAGGTGAATACACACATTCTTATAGCATTTCATCCTTATTAATAACTACATTTTGTCTAAGCTACATCTTTCACTAGTGACTAGTAAGCCTATATATTTCATTAAGGAGTTGCAATTACTGTTAGCATTTTCTCTGAAAAGAGTTGGCAACTGTAGTGTGATTAAGGACAGAGACAGTGTATTTTGTCCTATTGCAGTAGCAAGCATTACCCATACATTCTGCTTAAATGATCAGTCGAAGAGACCGCAAACTGTTGGCACAGGGGCATCCACAGCACCCACAGCCGGCTCCTGAGTATCCACCAAAAGCTGCCTCTCACGCCTCAGGTATGGTTGCACACAGCTTGCTGATAACCACCAGGGACTGTGACCTGTGAAAACACAAGCATAACCTCTTCCCCAGGTTATTAAAGGATATGGTCCTTCCCAGTTACCACTTTCCAGGTTTTTTGCTAACACTTGAGCCTTGCCCTGGACTTCTTGTTGATCTGGTATCTGCGACGAGAAGTGATGCAATATTGATGGCACCTATTTTAACGATCCAAATGCAGCAAAGCAAGTGACGTCAGATTGCCATAATTCTGAGGAGGTGAGTCCCCGAGGGTTGACACCACTAGCTATTGAAGAGAGGGAGTCCTTCTGGCATTCAGGGCAAGTCGCAATGATGTCTTTAGCCTGAGGCCTTGATAAAGAAAACTGGTTTTGTATTGCCCTGGCATTTTGGTGGAAAAAATGCATGTGAAAGCCGTGCTTGCTGTGTTTCTGAGATGGCATTAGCTGCACGGTGGAGATCTTGTTTCGCTGTCTCTGAAAGTATTCTGGGTGATGTCAATGAAGGATCTTTTTGCAAACTATAAAGCAAGCTATGCAGATCATCATTAGTTAGGCCCAACAACAACTGTATCAAATTTATGGCTCCCAACAGTTTCTGTCAATCATTTAAAGTCTTAACATCAGTTTTAAGTTTAACCTGTTGCGGGACAATGGTCTGTTCACAAATTCTCCAGCCCAGGTACTGCCACGGTGATGATCGCTGTACCTTTTCAGGTGCTATTTGTAACCCCATTTGAGATACTGAGTCTTTGGTTAAAGCAATAGCCTTTTCCATGATCTCCTGTGTTTCTGCTGCTATAAGGATGTCATCCATATAATGATATATAACAGCCTGGGGGACCTGCATTCTAACAGGGCTCAAAGCCTTTGCAACAAACCACTGACACATTGTGGGACTGTTTTTCATGCCTTGTGTCAAAACAGCCCAGTGGTACCGTCTTGCAGGTTCACTAACATTAATACTGGGAACAGAAAAGGCAAATTTGGGTGCATCATCAGGATGCAAGGGAATGGTAAAAAAACCAATCCTTTAGATCAATTATTACAAGATGCCAGTTTCGGGGAATCATTGTTGGGGAGGGCATTCCTGGCTGTAACGTACCCATATCCTCCATGGCATCATTAATGTGTCGGAGATCATGTAAAAGTCGCCATTTACCACTTTTCTTTAAAATAACAAACACCGGGGAGTTCCAAGGACTGGTGGTAGGTACGAGATGTCCTGCACTTAACTGTTCCTGAACTAAATCATTAAGGTGGCGCAACTTTTCCATTGGCAAGGGCCACTGATCCACCCACACAGGTGATTCTGTTTTCCAGGTTAGTTTCAGGGTGGGTTTAGGGGTGGGTTGTGCTGCAGTGGCAATTAAGACAAATTTGATCCAATTTGAGTTCCCCATGGAGCCATGCAGTCACGACCCCATGATGTAATAGGGGTTTCCAATATAAATGGATGAATATTTGCTACCCGGTTTTCTGGGCCCTTTATATGAATGAGATCTTTGCTGAAAAGCACTCGAGTTGCCCGAGCTAACAGCCAATCTGCTCACAGATATTACAGTCACATCCACACCAGTATCTAAAATGGCTGTTAGTTCAACAGATTTTTCTGCTTTAGTGAGGGCACATTTTATCAGAGGTCGACTTTGTCTCACTGTCTGAGCTCAAAATATTTGAGGAGTATGTGCTGACCCAAATCCTGTGTCACCCGAGCTTCTCGGCATACTATAAGGGGGGCGCCGCAGTAAAATAAACAAGCTGAGTAATTTTTGACCTTTTTGTTACTGAACATGCATCTATGACCTCTGGTAAAATGAACAACCCCTGTAAGGTTGTAGATGATTTTTATGACAATATCCTTCTCAGATAGATGGTACAAAGGTGCACTCTCCCTGCAGAGTATGCACCTAAATTCAAGACAACAATTAATACAGAATTACTGCCTCCTGCTAGAGGAGATATTTCACCTATGACACTTAAAACACTTAGTCCGAACAAACAGGCTGCACCGATGACCCAGCGGGCACTTGGGCAGTATGTCAGAGAACTCCACACTCCGCAGCTTTTGCTGGGCTGCGTCTCACACCTGCAGAACAATCAGACAAAGAGGCCTCTTACACTTATTACTCACACAACATAAAATGACAAACACTACAAACATCAAAACACTGTTAAGAATATATAAAGCCATTGCTTATTGATTATGTGGTGTTGGCAGACAAGGGGCGCTGCATCCCAGTGTCAGCACCTTCTGTAAAAACTGCCACTTCTGGCGGTGGGGGGGAGGGGGGGGCCGAGAGCGCGGTGCCGGGCTCGGCCGCAGGCAGGTAAGAGACTTAAGACTTTCTTAGTTTTCTCATTAGCATTATCATAAGCAAGCATATCAAGTGATTTAACTTTCATTTCATCATTTAAGTCAGGATTACCATTACTAGTGCCATGTAGTTTATCAATAAATTTTGGATAGGGCTCCGTGGGTCCCTGTCTTATTCCTGTAAATGCTGGCGCCGCCTTTTCATCATGTACAGCTAAAACCGTTTTTAGGGCTAATTCTTGGGTTAAGCGTTAACACTTCTGGTTGAAACCCTGCGTGCCAATCTGGGCTGGCAAAAGGGCCTGCGCCCATCAGCATTTGAGCTTGCACCCCATATAGAGGATCTCCTTGCTGACGGGGTGTGGCTGCCGCAGCCTCGCAGGCCACTTGCCAACGTTGGAAAAATTGCAATTGTTGGGAAGCTGTTAGTAAGGTTTGTATAATCATGCGCACGTCATACGGAGTTAACAAATGTGCTGTAAAAATGTGCTGAATTACTGAATTAGTATATGGTGGTTTTAACCCATATTGTGTTACTGCTAATTTGGCCTCCTTAATCATTTTCCAGTCTCAGGCCTCCCACTCATTGCCGTGTGGGGTTACTGTTACCGGGACCGCCACTGGTCCCAGCTCGTTAAACTGCCCCTCTATTATTGCATCCCGAGTAACTCCCCGCCATCGGTGTGCTGGATTACCATTACCACCCGCGCCTCCCAGTGCCCCCCC
>JADKXW010016287.1:0-10606 GCA_017315185.1 Bubo scandiacus
GACTGACCCAGTGTGCAGACAGACGGACAGTCGCACCTTGTCTGTGACCTGCTGGGAGTGCTGGGACCTGACTGCTCGGAGTGCGGGGCTCGCGGGAATGCTTTGAATTCCAGCTTGGCTCGCAGAGCTTCATGTTTGCCTTTGGCCCCTTGGGTAAAAACGCACAGAGTGAGAGCATAATCTTGACCAATCACACTTTAAAATAAGCTTATTTAAACCAACTAAACTGTCAGTTACCTAACAACTATGTTTCCTGTCAAGGTCTGGTGAGAGTTTTGCCCTGGGACTTGTGTAGCTGATGAATAAGACTCCTGGATCGGCACAGCACAGGTTTGTTTCTTTCCAGTCGCAGCTTATTCCCAGCTCAGTGTTTGTTCGAGCTTTGGCAGTATTTCAGGCCAAGTTGTTCCTGGTTTTCATATAGTGTCTGACAAAAATAAGAACTGTAGATCAAACTAAATGTTGCTGCTTAGTTTATGTGTCACTTTACCTCATTTGCCTCTTGGTGAAGTTTGTGTGGCTTCATGAAGTCCTGGATCTGCCTTTTACAAGCTGGATGGGAAGGCTGAGCTGTTAGCTGTTCTGACCCCAAAGTGCTGGCGTCTTTCAGGTTTTTTGCTGGGGGGAACAAAAATATTACGACTGCTTAATAGGCAACGCTTTTTCTGAGCAACAGGGCTTTGAACGAGCCCTGCTCTGTCTGCTGCTTTCATGAACACTGTGTGTTCTCCATTAGTATTTAGAGACAAAATGTGTCTGCGTGGCTGTAGCACAGACATGGGAATGTCGTATTAGAGACCATTGACTCATCCTGTCCAAAGCTTCAAAACTGCAGGAGGCCACGTGGTAGATGTCCAGCTGCTGGGATGCTTGCTGCCACAGCCTGTGAGTCTGCGAGCCCAGGGAGTTGCTGTCACAGTCTGTGAGCCCAAGGAGTTAAACTTAATCCAGAACAAAAGCTGCCAAGCCAGGTCTGTAACATCACAGGAAAAAGCAATTGGAGAGTGAAGTACAGACAAAATAGACTAATATTTTGAAATAAAATGCACTTTTTAAAGATTATTTTGAAATCTACCTGTCTACTATTAACACTGGATCAATTTACTTTCATTTTCTATAGCAAATTTTCACTGCCCAGATTCTGAGATGCACAAAAATCATTAAATTTTGGATTAATAAATGAATTGCTGATCTGTAAAATGACTGAAAAAATTACTAAAAAGCAGTTCTTTAACCTGCACTCTGGCATGAGGTCTTCTAATTTTCTAGTGTCCCCTTAATAGGTAAAACTATCTGCTAGTCTTCAGAATTTCTCTGAACTCTGTCATGTATTCAGCTACATTGTGTTATATTTATAATACCAATTATTTATCAGGTCCTGCAGAGATAACCATGAAGTTTGGGTTACTCTTGTAATGAATTTTTATTCTAAATGGCCACTATAATGGGATGATGGAGAAATGGATGTGGAACAGTGTGATTGTTTGGTGGTTTGTTTTTTTTTTTTAATTCTATCTTCCTTGTCAGACATGGGTTTTAGCAAGGTTGTGGTATATGTGTAAGGCTTTTTCCCTGGTAAACAGTTGCTTTGCCTTGGAAGAAGAATGGCTGGTCTTGTTTCATCATGATGTGAACCCCACTGCAGAGCCTCTCCCCAGCTATCAGGAACTTGCTGTGTAAATTTTGAGCAGGATAAAGAAAGCTTTCTCCTTAAAGAAACTGCAGTTATCAGTTTCAAATTGACTTGTCTTGTATAAGAGACTTCAGAAGCTTTATGTTATGTGGTCAGAAAGCAAAAAATGGTTTTATTTTATCTCGCAGGATGGAACCGGATTTGGATAAGGAGGACTTTTTCAGACCATCCTGTACTGCTGGTGTTGAGCCACTTCAGAGAACAGCACCAGGAAGTACAGAAGGTTTTAAAACAGATCTCTCTTTGGTTTCTTCAAGCTCAAACACAAGCCAGGTAAGAAAGCTTTAATGTTTGCATTGTTTGGATATTTTTTAATAAGCTTAGTCTTTTCATCAGTAGGAATAATCAGAATTTTACAGAGAAGATGAAAAGCATCTTTAGTGTGTTTTTAATTTGGAGGAGATAGATAGGACTGGACTGAGTTGTGTGGCACCGCACTGATCCTTTATTGGGAGCATCAGCCTTCTGTGAATGAGGCGAATTGCCAGCTGGGAGCAGCTTCATCATAGAATGGTTTTGTGGGTTTCATTCTTGATCTCTAATTGCCTTCATGTTGTATATATGTGTGTGTATATATATATACATGCTGCAAGAGTACGAACTCTTAAGTTATCACAGCAAACTTCTGCAGGGGCCTCAGCACTTGTGAAAACTGATGTAGGGAATTACTTTTGCTTCCCTTGTCATCAAATAAGTCTGTTCAGAATAGCCTGGTGAAAATAAAACTGCCTTAACATGCTAGCTATCCAGCAAAGAACCTAGTCAAATTTCTAACTTCCTTAATTTTTTTCTTTTAATTTCAGAGGAGCAGTTGGAGCCTAAGGAACACATACCAGTTTGCCTGCGTATTAGGCCATTTACATCGTCAGAAAGAGAAAATGAATTGCAGGTGTGACATTTATATAGTTTAAAAATACCTTAAACGTACGCTTGGGGTTTTTGTTGGGTTTTGGTTTTATTTCCGCTGAGCTTTTCATACTCTTTTCATGCCTGCATTGTTTCTGCTTCCTTTTAATAGAACTGTGTTTCACTTGAGGATTCAACAAGCGTCATACTGAAGCTTCCCAAAAATTCTGTGAGCCGACTGAGTGAAAAAACTGCTGAGCAGACGATGCAGAAGTTCACTTTTTCACAAGTAAATGAATTGTCTTTAAAAGTTTTTAATTTTTTCCTGGAAAAATTGTTTAACTTATATTATTTAATAGCAAACAAACTAGATTTTTAAACTGTCCATAGTCTTTAAGATTATAAACATACAGAATTTAAAGGATTCTTTAAAAGTCTCCAATTGTTGCTGAAACAAACTAAAGATGTTTCTTGGTAACGCTCAGGTGTTTGGACCTGAAACAACTCAAGAAGAATTCTTTGAAAGTACCATGAAGCAACCAGTGTAAGATTTCTTAGATGGATATAACCAGCTTATTTTTACGTACGGCGTTAGAAATGCTGGGAAAACCTACACATTCCAAGGTAGAAGTGGAAATGCATTCTCCTTGAATGAAGTTCCTTTTTTTTTTTTTTTTTGAGAGGGTTACTTCTAGCAGAAATATTGTAACTCTTTCCTTTATTTAAACTGTAGGCCCTATACATTGGCTTCTCTTGAATAATAATAAATAACCTTTGAAAGTCTCCTTCCATAACAAATATCACTAAACTGCCAACTGACAGTCACTGCCAGAGTTTACACAAACACACAGTGTATTGCTTTGTAAGGCTGTAATAATTTCAACCAGGTGTGTGTGACTTCTCTTTTTCCTCCAAGTATCTGGAGGGAGGAGGGGGGAGTTAAGAAAATGTGTTCTAGATATCAGAATGTGAAAAGTGTGTAAGTTCAGACTAATATTTTGTTATTTTTTTATCATTATTATAAAGGTCATATACGTCTTATATGCCTTGTCTTCAAATAAGGAATAGTATTTGAGTCTGTTTCAGTTATTACAGGCAGAGCATAAATAATTCGAAACATATTTGAGTCCTTCCAAGTCTTTCTGTCTTGTCTCAAGTTTCTGAGTTTATCAATAATCTCCCAGGAGACCTTGTCTCCTGATGTGCTGTTTCTGTACTGTTAAAGCTCAATATCCTTTCTGGTCAGAAGGTGTCATTCTTTAATTATTTTTCAAAGCATTTTAACAAATAAGGTTATTTGATAGACGTGGAAACAATTTCTCCTATAATGAAATGGCGTTCTAGAGGCTGTAATGCTGATTTTATACACAGAAGTAGCAGAGGGACAATGAGTCTTGTGCCATGTGAAGCTGATCTTTATTGCAGTGACATTGTCTCCTAAGTGATCTTCTGTTGGGTAGATCAGAACTAAAGACTACTGCCAGTATTTTCAGTTAGCATTAATCTGGGGCAGTGATGGGGTGCTCTGTCCTAATAAAGAATAGGTAAGTAACAAAACCCAACATTCCCAAAGTGTACAGTCCCCCACGCTTGACTAGTTTGGGCTGTATTGTGTGGGTTTTCAAGAATTTTTCATTCATGTCTTTTCAGACTCTGGAGACTTTTTCATGGTATTCTATTTTTCTAGGACTTAACTATCAACTTGTGATCAGAACTGTCAGGGCAGAACGTTGCCTGCGGGGTGCTGTGATTTCCTCTCCTGTTGTTCCCAGTGTTGCCAGCACAGCCTTTCCTTTCTGGCAGTACGTGGCAGCCTGTGTTCAGCCAATGGCAAGGGGCTGCAGTGCAGGGTGCAACAGCTTTTTAGGGCTGTTCATTGTTTGCCAGTGACTGTTACCTTGTTCGTGTGAGGTTGTATTACAAGTGGCATTACAATAAACAAAAGATTATGAGTAGGTGAGGAGAAACAAATGTAATCCAGCAGAACTTGAACTTAATATGTAATTTGGTTCCTAGCTCGGTGTTGGAGTGCAACCAGGTGTTACAGAGGCTCTGCCTTGGGCAGCGCAGCGAACGCCGTGACTGCTGCCAGCCCATCTGTCTCGGGAGCAGCAGGAGTTATCAGAGGCTGGAAGGTAATGCTGTCAGTCTGAGACAGGATAACTGCTTCTCTTCCATTCTGCCCTCTTTCCTCTCCTCTCTGGTTTAGAAATCAAAGTTAAGTGAACCCTTTTAAACTTGCATCTGGATTCAGTAAGATCAAGTGTGCACTGAGGCTTTTATTTAACTCCTTTTTGCCTTTCAGGTGCAGAAGTAGGATGCTTTGGTAGGAAAGGGTCTGGGACAGGGAAAGGAGTGAGTCTTCACAAGGCTTATAGAACTTTTTTGGTAGGGTCTGTGGAATTAGTCCAGGACTGCAGCTGAGAGAGGAGTCAGCAGTTGTATTTCCAGATTACTTCCTTGAGAGAGAGAGTGAAGGCAGCCTCTGAAATGGTGCTGGAAAACTGCAAATCTCTACTGAATGTGTGTTGGTTGTGGTTGGTTTGGTTTTGGTTTTTCCTTAAGGCTAAGCTTATGCAGAACACCCCCTCAGTTTTTGCTGTATGTTCTGCTCCTTACTGTCTAAGGGGCAGAGCTTGAGCTGTTGCTGAAAGCCAAATACCTTTCGAAACACTCTAATGACATTTCTGTTACCTTGAGAATACAGAAACCCACTGCTTCGTGCTGCTTCAGCCTCCAAATTCCTCGTGTGTGCCTTGAGATTAGAATTGCTTATCTTTCTGTCTCTGTTTATTTGTATACCTTGTTCACAGTAAGAATTAAGGTCTTTCTTTGGTATGTTGCTTTCAGGGACAGAGGATGACATCGGTATTCTGCCAAGGACTCTGGATCTGTTGTTTAAAAGTATTCAAGGGAAGCTCCACACAGCAATGGACTTCAAACCCCATCGGTGTAGAGATTATATAAGGCTGATTAGAGACCAAGTGAGAGAAGAAACCGCTGTTAAAAATTCAATACTTGGCCGAACAAAAGAGGTAGAGGAGCACTTCTTTCTGTACTGATGAGTACATGCACCTTTAGAGAGCTCAGTGCTCTTCATTTTTCAGTGGGAAGCAACTCTCTGTATTTAACTATGGATGTGTCTGTGCTGTCAGGTAGCTCTTCAGATGAGCAGCAAAGTGAGCAATATTGCTGATGAACCTGTGCTGTGGATTTCTGCCTTGTGGCTGAATACTTGACAGAATGTAAACACTGAGCTTTTTTCTGTAGCTTGGGCATCTGATCATTTATCCTCTGGGGTTACTGGTGCTTAATAAGGATGGAATGCAAATAGTCTCGCCATCTGTGGGGATGCTGGTAGGTCTGCTCCTTTGAACAATTTACTCTCTTTCAGGATACTTGAAAGAAATTAATGATTTTGAGGCTGTTCCTCTCTTCCAGTCTGTGCAAATAACCTCAAAGGAAGCAAAAGTATTTTTGGAGCAGCAGAGCTATAAAGCTGTTGGACTTCTAAAGATTTGAATTCAAACAGGTTTCTGCTGGGCTTTATTCTTAAACAGGTCACTGTTGAGCAGTCCAGAAACACACTTCAGTGCCTGGAGTTCTAAAGCTGTCTAGTTCAATTACAGTTACAGGGATTGCATTTTGTGTAAGCATACCTTCTTCCTGGTGTCTTTAGTTCTGAAATGAATGCAAGAATGTAAGAAAACTGAGCATATGCTAGGAATTGGAACTAGAAGGGGATTGCAGTGCCTTTTTTATTTTTAGTGAAAAGAATTAAGCCTCTCCCTAGTGGTATGCTAGGTTATAATCCAGTGGTGTGGCTGTTGTGGGATGGAATATATCTGTTACCTTGGTTTTTATCCAAGTTAGTTAACTAGAATTCTCCAGTGTGGAAGGCAGGTGGCAGAATTCTTCAAGACTTCACTTCAAAAGCACAGGCAGATGTTCTATCTAGCTCTAGCAGTCTTTAAGGGCTTCAGAAAAAATGATCATGTGTGTGTCCCCTGTAGTTTTGCCACTAAACTTACAAGCTGAAGTATTGTTCTTATAACAACAGTTTTCAAAATTTGCACCTACTTCAACAGAGAGAGGTTTGGGTGGGTGTTTTATATGTGTAAAGCTTAAACCTGAAAGTTTTTATTACATACGTATTTAACTATTTCAGGAATCACTTTATGGAATCCCAGCTTTATATGACACGTGCTCTTGACAAAACATTAAAAAAAACCCAACCCAAATCACACCTGGTTTTTAATCCATGTTTCTTCTCTTAAGCACACTGGTTTTGGTAGACAAGTTGCACTTCTTTGCAGTTCTGTGCCTAAAAAAACAAACAAACAAAACTAAGAGTGGGAATGGAGTGTGTGTGTATTAACCTCTGTCTGTAGGGATTTGTTTTACTTTGTTTTTAAAGTTCAGCAGAAGGAAGTTTTCCTTCTCTTTCTAAAACCTGGGCTTTATTTCAACTGTGATACAGCCTGGATCATGTAGTAGTAAGTTGCTCACTTAATTTCTTAAGTGAACAAGTGTTCTACATTTCCCTCTGTTTCTGAGAGCTGACCTAGGAAGCCCTAAGGTACGGAATCCTGAATAGGCAAAATACCAATAATAAAAAATTTCCAGACTCTCTAGATTCACTAGGTTAAGAACAATGTGTAAACTACAACTGGACTTCCCCAAATCATCCTGTTAAATCCCCCTGTTTCTCTGCGGGGTCCCACCCCTCTGTTTTTCTGTGGTGAGTTTTGCTGTGGCTCAGGGAGCTGAAATGCTCTGTGCTGTGATAGGGCCTGAGGTGAGGGGAGTGTCAGGAGCGAGTGTGAAGGTGAGAACAATCCTTTCAGTAGCAGTGTGCATGTGCATTGAACTAGACATGGTGTGTGGTTGGGATCTTTGTGTTGGCATATTGCACGACACTGTATTGCTGTCCAGTGGGGCTGTTACACCAGTAGCTGGTGATGTCCTGCCAGCGATGTGTCTTAAATCTCTGTTCTCTTTTGCAGGGAGACCGTCGAGAGAGCACTAACAGCAAAGCACCAGCTGGTTGTAAGGGTGTGTTTTATATTAAAGAATTGCAATTAAAGCAGGCAAAGAAGCTTCCTTAAGGTCAACAACTGACTTCTGGCCTATGTTAATAATAAAATGACTGCTTGGCATTTTTATATGCCTGTGAATTGGGTAGTGAGTAAGTTATCTGGCCAGAAAACACAAGGATAAAATGATTAGAAGTATACCTGAACAGGCATTAAATGAGATGAAGTTATGGCAAGGAAAAGCAGCACTACTTATGCTGTGGTCTCTAGTGGTATCCTGACCCTGTATGTAATCAGATAAACCTAATTCTGGCATTTAAAAACTACCTAAATACCAGGTTTGCTTTAAAATGTTAGACTGTCATGTACTTGTCAGTTTGATTCTCTGTCTTCTAAAGACATTGAAGAGACTTGAATAATTCTAACAAAGCTGCATGGTTTTGATAGAATTTGCACGTGGGAGAGGCAGTGGTAGATGAGGTGTCTGGCAAATATATAGGGTAAGCCCGTGACTTCCAGATATTTAAGAAAGGGGAGAAAAATTCCAAAGGACTTTTGTCTGGGGTAAGTGCTTTTTAGAAGGCTGCTGTAATACCAGTTTTCTCTTATTAATTTTTTGAATGAAGTTCATTTTACAAGGTCGATACTGACTTGTAATATTTTGTACTTGGCAGATTTGGAAGAACTCTTCAAAGGCTCAGAACAATCTAGCACAACTGCGAAAAATCACGTGAAGTTTTCTCTTTGGGTTTCATTTTGTGAGATTTACAGTGAATGTTTTTATGATCTATCGATTCCTGTCTCAAATGACAAGAAAAGAAAAACACTACGCCTTGCTCAAGACACCAAGGGATGTTCTTATGTAAAAGGTGATTAGAATACATTGCAAATTGCCAAACATGTCATTTGAAAAGTCAGTCTTCCTGTAATAATTTCTTTCTAGATTAGAAAACTCCGAACTGTATTTCCTGTGGCACTAGAAATGTCCACCTTGAGCATGAAAGGCAACAACCTGCATCACAGAAGTGTCTGTGCCTTTAGTAGTGTTTTCTCTCTAGTCTTAACTGTAACTCTGAAAAGCCTGCGTGCACTCCACTGCCTTGATGTTTCTCTGAAATGAAAGAAATATTGAGAACAATTGACAAATTTTTTAGTGTTTTGTTTTTTTCCATTTTCTTAAAAAAATACTCCAAATTCTTACCTATAGTTATAATTGGCTCAACAGTTCTATTTTTTAGTATTTTCTGTAGAGATACACTTCAGAGAATATGTGAGAAGTTCAGTCTGACTGCAAATTACATTTTACAGTACTCTGATCAAGCCTGTGATGTGATTTGTTGTGGGCTGGGGGAGGCGGGGGGTTAGCAGAACTCTAACAGTTCAGTGTTGGTTTCTGGCCATGGAAAAAACAGGTTTCAAATCCTATTGGATTTGTTAGAGGTTCTTTGGACAATCAAGACACCAATTCTAGATTAAAGGCTTTTTTGTAGGTGTTTGGCCTGCTACTTTTATCTTTCATATGCCAAACTATAGATTCAAAAAGCTGAATCAGATGATAAACCCAACTCCTTCATTTCTTCAAAGACTAGAAGAGGTGTGAAGTAGGAAATAGACTGCTTTGAGCTACGCTTCAGCATAATCTCTTTTTATAACATTTGGGAGTACAAGGCTGTTCCTGATGTTATTGAGGAAAACCAGCTAATGATTTTCTTATTTTCCTTGGTCACAGCTGGTATTTTTGCTAGTACAATTTTGGTGACCTCTAGTTTAACAGAGGCCATGATGTTCATATTCTAAGTTCCATCAGTAGGGCTGTAGGTATTTACTCGAGCCCATGCCAAGGTGACATACAGTCACCATACTGCAGACAGAATTCTTCACTGATTTTTTTTAACTTGATGGCCCTGAAGGATGTCTGGGTGATTCCCCCCTGCCCTCAAAATCATAGGCTACAGCAGAGAAGCTGTCCAGGTAGAGTTCTGCCTTGATGAGTATGGACATAGGGCTTTCATGATCATGTTAGACCCTGTGCTGGGGCTTTTCAGAGCACGGGCTGAGGTTGCTCACTTAATTTGGATGGAGCATATTTCTGGGTGCTGACAGGATGAAATGATGAGATAGATGTGCCCTTCCTTTCCCATGGAAGGAAGAATCTTGATTTTGTCGTCATACAATTTCTGTCTGAAGCATGCTTAGTAAAATGTTTTTATGTCTCAAGGAAACGTATAGTTCTTGGTGTGCAGATGTTATCCCCTAATCCCTTCTTTCTTTTGGATAATGTTATTTACAAGATTATCATGTTTGTTCTTCCTAAGATCTGCAGTGGGTTCAGATTTCTGATTCTAAAGAAGCTTTTAGACTTCTAAAACTGGGGTTGAAACACCAGAGTATCACAAGCAAGAAACTAAATACTTGCTCCAGCAGAAGGTGAGAAACTTTCTGAATAACATTGGGCATAGGATGGTGTCTGGGAGGAGGGGGGAACCAAACTATGGATTGTGGCTTTTAGGAGGGGAAGAGGCTTTAACAGGGCCTAGATATCTAGGTCTGGCACCCTTTAGCACTGCGTGACCCAGTGCTTTGAGTCAAAAGGATTCAATCCTTCAGTAAGATGGACATGTTCAAAAGCTAACAGTTTTATCAAATACTCTCCTTCAAGCAAAAGCACTTGGCTTTATTCCATCTAAATGTCTGAGGGAAAAGCAAAATAAAGGCCACATAAGCATCTCTTTAAAAGTTTGTATCTGATAGAGTATATGCTTAGACAAGTTGACAGATTCAACAGTGTTTTGAACAGTTGTTGTGGAGGCTAAAAATATTTTGAATGTATTCGTCTACTTTATCACTTCTCTGATGATTTAAACTTTTCCTTTTAGTCACGGCATATTCACAGTTAAGATACTAAAAATTGAAGATTCAGGAGCCCCGCGAGTGACCCGAGTCGACGAGTAAGTTCAGAGCAGAGACCCTCTCTTCTTTGTGATGGAACTGTCAGTTCTGGTCTGTGTTGGTGTGCTGGTACTGGGAACTG
>JADKXW010016294.1:0-15429 GCA_017315185.1 Bubo scandiacus
CCCCCCCCAGCAACGAAAGGCGCAGCCACAGATGAAACCAAAAAGACCACGTCACCACAGAACCTGAAGATTATAAAAAGAGACTGCCAAAGAGGAGGGGTGCGCGCCGTTGGTGGAGCAGTGACTCCCCGGCCGCCCAGCGCTGCTTTACTTGCTCAACCGCTTGCTGAATTAATAAATTTTATAAGTCACTTGATTTGGCTTCTGAAAGTTATTTTCCCCAATTTCTAACAATCATGGTGCCGTGACTCGGATCCAGGTAACTGTGGTTCAGACTCCCTATACCGGGGAGGCGCCCTATCTCCGGATAGCCCTGGTGTGGACGATTGCTGCACCTGGACCTGGAAATCCGAACCCCCTCCAAATTCGGTGAGCAACTAAAGGAAAACCGCGGAACCCCGTAATATTTGTGCACAAAGACCAAGCGAAGACTCCGGATGGAGTAAGTATAAGTGAAAAAAAAAAAAGAAGGAATCCGTTTGGTTGGGGTTGGGAATCCTGGAGCTCGAGTGTGTGAGAGGTCTCGCTGAGGCCAAGTGAGTGCGGACCCTTTAGTAGTGCGGTTCCCATTGTCCGCAAGGGCGTGGGCCACGAATAAGGGGAACGAGTGCGTGTGTGAAACAAGGGGCTCCGGAAGATGGGACAGAGGAAAAGCAAGCCTTCTGATCCTATGGGAGGAGAAGGGAAGAAATTTCCCGACATTCCTCTGGGCAGTCCGCTAGGACTTATGTTAAAGTATTGGAATGATATCCCCCGAAGAAAAGGAAAAAGTAAAGTAAAAATGACTCATTATTGTATTGAGGTTTGGGGAGGGCAGGCAATTAAGGGTCCGGCAGTGATCTGGCC
The DNA here is from genome assembly GCA_017315185.1 of Bubo scandiacus. NCBI lineage: Eukaryota > Metazoa > Chordata > Aves > Strigiformes > Strigidae > Bubo > Bubo scandiacus. Next base: position 847 of record JADKXW010016294.1, read on the forward strand.
CCAATTTGGATCATTTGAAAATTGGGTACGGCAAGCCCTCAATATTTGGGTTGATAATAAGGAACCTGTGAACCCTGAAGAAAGGGAATACGCTAGATTGTGGCTCCCCGAACCCCGATCATTACTATATCCCCTGAATGAAAGGAAGAAGACACTAAAACCTAGGGAAGAGGAATTAATCTTACCTCCTCCCTATGCCCCTGGTGCCCCCGAGGAACCTGAGGAGGCACAAGTACAAGCACCCCCTGTAGGGGAAGCCGACCCTCAACCCGAGCCCTCTCGGCGGGTAACCCGGAGTCAAACAAAGGAAACTCCGGGAAATTTATACCCCCTTAGGGAAGTTCCCGTAGCTGGTGGGCAGGGCCCGGCGATTGGGTACGTCTCGGTCCCCCTTAACACAGGGGACGTTCGAGATTTTAAAAAAGAAATGGGGAACTTACTGGAAGACCCCCTGGGAGTTGCTGAGAGGCTGGACCAGTTTCTGGGACCCAGCATTTATACCTGGGATGAATTACAAGCCATCCTAGGTATACTTTTTACCGTAGAAGAGAGAGATACGATTAGGAGAGCAGGAATGAGGTTATGGGACCAACAACATCAGGCTGGACCAGCTGCTGACACCAAGTGGCCCCTTCAGCGGCCGAATTGGAATAATCAGGAGGAAAGGGGCCGAAATGATATGTCCGACTTACGAGCCATAGTAATCCAAGGAATCAGGGAGTCCGTGCCTAGGGGTCAGAACATTAATAAAGCCTTTAAGGAAGAACAGAAAAAGGATGAGACTCCCACTGAGTGGCTCGAGAGACTGCGTAGGTGTCTACAGTTGTATTCGGGGGTAGACCCCACTACCCCCGTTGGGCAGGCCCTCCTTAAAACCCAATTTGTGGCCAAGTCCTGGGTGGATATTAGGAAGAAATTGGAGAAATTAGAGGATTGGCAGGAGAGACAACTGGATGAATTACTTAGAGAGGCTCAGAAAGTGTTTGTTAGAAGGGAAGAGGAAGCCCAGAAGAAACAGACAAAATTGTTAGTTGCTGCTGTGAGAGAAGGGCAGAGGGGATCCGGACGACCTGGACCCCCTGGACGGGATTCTAAGGGACCTAGAAGGCCACCCTCGATGGTGGGCAAAAGGGACGTCAGTGGATTGGAATGTTTCTATTGTAAGAAGAGAGGGTACATGAAGAAAGAGTGTAGAAAACGGATTCAGGACAAAAAAATGTTTAGTGAAGATTAGAGGGGTCAGGGGCTCTTTGTGCTGGGGATCCCAAGGAATTCAGAGCCCTTGATAAAGTTAAAAGTGGGTCCCCAGCATGAGGTAGTCGAGTTCCTTGTGGACTCGGGCGCCGAACGATCCACTGTTCAACGGATACCTAAAGGGTGTAAACCCTCCTCAAAATTTGTGCAGGTGGTTGGGGCAAAGGGGGAACCCTTCTCGGCTCCGGTAATAGAAAATGTAGAATTGGAGTCTAAATGTAAATTTGGGGTTGGATCCCTCTTGGTAGTACCAGAAGCTGAATATAACCTATTGGGGAGGGATCTGATGATTGAATTAGGAATTAATTTGGAAATTAAAAACAAAGATTTGGTAGTTAAGTTATGCCCCTTAAGGGTACAGGATGAGGAGAAGATTAACCCAGAGGTTTGGTATACCCCTGACACGGTGGGTAAACTAGAAATTGAGCCATTTGAAGTAACAATTCAAAATCCCGAAGTACCCATAAGGATTAAACAATATCCTCTTTCCCAAGAAGGGAGAGCAGGGCTAAAACCTGAAATTGAGAGGCTTCTAAGAAAAGGACTACTGGAACCCTGCATGTCTCCATTTAATACCCCTATACTCCCTGTTAAGAAATCCGATGGGAGTTATCGATTGGTACATGACCTCCGGGAGATAAACAAAAGAACTGTTACCAGATTTCCGGTAGTGGCAAACCCCCATACGTTATTAAGTCAACTAAACCCTGAATGTCAGTGGTACTCGGTGATAGATCTCAAGGACGCCTTTTGGGCTTGTCCCCTTAAGGAGCAATGTAGAGACTACTTTGCCTTTGAATGGGAGGACCCAGACACCCATAGAAAACAACAACTAAGATGGACAGTACTCCCCCAGGGATTTACAGAATCCCCCAATTTATTTGGGCAAGCACTGGAACAAATTTTAAGGAACTATCAGTTAGGGGAAGGAGTGACCTTGATACAGTATGTGGATGACTTGTTACTGGCTGGGCAGAGCCAAGATGATGTCAGAAATGAAAGTATTAAGCTGCTGAATTTCCTTAGCATGCAAGGACTCAAAGTATCAAAATCAAAACTGCAGTTTACAGAAGAAGAAGTAAGGTACTTGGGACACTGGATTACTAAAGGATGCAAGAAGTTAGATCCTGAAAGAGTGAAAGGTATTTTGTCTTTGGGAGCACCAAAAAGCAAGAGGCAAGTTAGGCAGATTTTAGGGTTGTTAGGATATTGTCAGCAGTGGATTGAGGATTTTAGTAATAAAGTAAAATTTTTATACCAAAAATTGGTTATTGATGGATTAGTAAAATGGAGTCAGGAAGATGAACAAAAACTGGAAGAACTTAAGAAAGACCTGATTAATGCCCCTGTATTAAGTTTACCAGATGTAAGAAAACCCTTTTATCTCTTTGTCAATAGCCATGAGGGAACAGCTTATGGGGTACTGACCCAAGAGTGGGCAGGAAAAAAGAAACCTGTAGGATATATTTCCAAACTCCTAGACCCAGTAAGTAGAGGATGGCCCTCTTGCTTACAATCTATAGTGGCAGTAGCTCTGTTAGTGGAAGAAGCAAATAAAATAACCTTTGGGGGGGGGAATTGAAAGTATTAACCCCTCATAATATCAGGGGAATACTGCAACAAAAAGCAGAAAAATGGATCACTGATGCTCGACTGTTAAAATATGAGAGCATCCTGATCCACTCTCCTAAGTTGGAGATTGAAACAACCTCCCTTCTGAACCCAGCTCAGTTTCTATATGGAGAACCCGAAGAGAACTTAACCCATGACTGTATACGATGTATAGAGCAACAAACTAAAATCAGGGAAGATTTAGAAGACCAGGAACTTGAAGAGGGAGAAAAAATTTATGTGGATGGATCCTCCAGGGTACTTAATGGAAGCCAGAGGTCGGGGTATGCACTAATTAATGGAAAAACTTTGAAGGTAATCGAATCTGGCCCCCTTAGCCGGTCCTGGTCGGCACAAGCGTGTGAATTATATGCTGTACTTAGAGCACTGAAGTTATTAAAAGGAAAACAAGGAACAATCTACACTGACTCAAAATATGCTTTTGGGGTGGTCCACACCTTTGGAAAGATATGGGAGGAAAGAGGGTTAGTCAATTCACAAGGAAAAGGGTTAATACACGAATCCCTAATAAAACAAACCCTTGAAGCTCTGAGAGAACCCCTCCAAATTGCTGTAGTACATGTCAAAGGACATCAGCGGGGAACCTCTGAACAGATAAGAGGAAATAATTTAGCAGATGAGGAGGCTAAAAGGGCCGCGCTTTTACCTTTATGCCAAAAGAATCCCCAGGATATAAAAGATTCAGAGGCAGGGATAGCTCCCTCATTCACACGGCAGGAGGAAGAAAGATTAAAACAAGAAGGGGTTATCAAGGAAGGAAATAGATGGGTCCTACCAGATGGGCGAGAGGTTCTCCCTAAAACTCTAGCCTGGAAAATCTTACAGGATCTGCACACCAAGACGCACTCTCACTGGTCGGTAAAAGCATTAGTAGATCATTTTTCTAATAAATACATGTGCATAGGGGCTTATAACCTTGCTAAGCGACTGGTAAGTGCCTGTTTAATTTGTCAGAAAGTAAACAAACAGCAATTACGAGAAAAGATACCTGGGGGATGAGAACTAGCGATCAGACCTTTTGCCAAAATTCAAGCTGACTTTACAGAATTGCCCAGAGTAGGGAGGTATCGCTATTTACTAGTGTTGGTAGATCACCTTACTCATTATGTGGAGGCAATTCCAACTGCCAGAGCTACAGCACAAGTGGTGATAAAGGCAATATTAGAGCATATTGTTCCTAGGTATGGGGTCATAGAAATAATCGATTCTGATAGGGGTCCACATTTTACATCAAGAGCTGTTAAAGAAGCATTAGCACCCATGGGAACAAAATGGGAATATCATACTCCCTATCACCCTCAGAGTTCGGGAAAGGTGGAAAGAATGAATGGGGAAATAAAGAAACAATTAACTAAACTGATGTTGGAGACTAATCTATCCTGGGTGAAATGTCTCCCACTGGCTCTGTTAAATATTCAAACTCAGCCTCGGAGCGACACGGGAATTTCGCCCTTTGAGATGCTGTTTGGGATGCCCTATGATTTGGAAATTCCCACCAATCACCCAGTAATAGAAAATCAATACCTTTCTGAGTATGTTAGTCAGCTAATGAGAAGGCGAATGGAGCTCCGAGAAAGAGGATTAATCACCCAACGACCTCCGTTGCACATGGCAATACATAACATTAAACCTGGGGACTCGGTACTTGTAAAAACATGGAAAGAGACTTCACTAACTCCTAAATGGGAAGGTCCGTTTCTCGTTTTACTTACCACAGACTCTGCTATAAGAACTGCTGAAAGGGGATGGACTCACGCCAGCCGAGTTAAAGGACCGCTTGCTGCGGACACCTGGGAATCTACTCCCCTCCCAGAAGGACTGCGACTCCGGATAAGGAGGAAATCTTACAAACCCCATGAGTGAGACTGTATTTTGCTCGAATCCTGGTTGAATATGCTATCTCTTTGTGTGTTTCAAGTATAAAGGGTGTAAGGACAGTTGGTGGGCTCATTGTAAATCCGGTTATCCTTCTAAAGATGTTTATAGTGAATGTTATGAGGCAAAATGAGGATTAACTGAGCTATATCTTAATTGTGCTGTGAACATAGGACGAATTGTTTATCTTTGCTAAAGGAATTAATCCTGAGAAAGGGTGTGTGCACGCCAACGAAACCAAAGAAAATAATCCAGAAAGCATAACAGTGGTTTGTCGAAAACAGGTATCATAAAAAAAAAAACCAAAAAACAAAAAAAAAAACCCAACCACCATAGTTGGGGAGCCTATAAGGTCCGGGAAAGGGAACGGGGAACCCCTGAAGACTGCGACTGCTGCTGAGAAGATGAGAAACCTTGCTGCTCCAAGCAAAGGAGTAGGCAAAGGAGGCAGAGGCGCGAGGAGACGGTGGGGAATTAGAAACCCCAAGCCCTCCGGTAAAAGGCCCCATAACCCCGGGTTACGAGTAATTCCGACACCCACTCGGAACGTGACCAATGAAAAGCATCACACCCTTTTCAAAACCCGCCATCAAGGAATAACTTTGAGCCCTCCAACGCTCCTAAGATATGTAATTGTATTTTGGTTTTGTTATCCTGTGCACACCACTGCCAGTAATATGCATCAACCTCACAAGTGGTCATTAATTCAGATGGAAGCCTCGCAACTCATAAACTCCACAATCACTGCAGGAAGCCCTTCCTTTAAGGTACACTTGAGCTCCTTGATTCGAGCAGGAGAAGGAGATACCTGGAAGTGGCAAGCACAATATAAGGCCTTTTATATATGTCCCGCCTCCAACCCCGGGAAAGGATACTGTAATTATTCAAGGCATTATTACTGTGCATATTGGGGATGTGAAACATGGGCTTCTGATTGGACGGGATCGGGCGAAGCATATTTAGTTGTAGGGTGGGGACCTCCTGGGTGTAAAAAGCCACAACCTCACCACTATGGATGTGGTGACGAGGATGGTGTACCGTGGTCCTCGTGCAACATAGAAGGCTGCTGTTCATATATATACCTTAACGTATCCAAGCCTCAGGACCCTAGCTGGACCGTTGGGAGAAGTTGGGGCAGCCGATTTTGGGAACAAGGTACTGATCGGGGAGGGCTATTTTCAATTAAAAAGGAGCCGGTACCTCCAGTAATACCACAGGCTATACAGGCTATTGGACCAAATAAGGCGATGAAAGAAACAAATAGGAATAAAGAAAAAAGAAAAACAAATAAAGGCTCAAAAAGCGGGACTACCACCCTTCCCTCCCTAATTCAGGTAGAACCTATCTTAACACCAGAAACCAACCCCCTACTAGACCCTTTGTGGAAAATAGTGCAGGCCAGTTATACCTCCTTAAATCTTACCCACCCAGAGTTAACCACTCATTGTTGGTTATGTTACGATGTGCAACCTCCATACTATGAGGCAATAGGAACTCAAACCCCATTTAATCGAAGCAATGAAGCCAGCCCACCACAATGTAATTGGGGGGATAGGAAAAAAGGAATCACTATGCAACATGTAAAAGGGACTGGAACTTGCATTGGGACGGTACCTAAAAGAAGACAGAAACTGTGTAAAAATACCCTTGAAGCCCCCACCTCGATCCAAGGAAAATGGCTAATACCTTCTCCAGGGGCGAGATGGATTTGCTCTAAGACTGGTCTAACTCCTTGTATAACCCTAGACGTGTTTGATAGCTCCTCAGAATATTGTGTGCAAGTGATAGTACTTCCCAGAGTATTATATCATCGGGAAAATGATGTGTTTGAACAAATCGAAAAAATAGGCCATAGAATTGTCAAAAGAGAGCCTTTATCAGCCATAACCATTGCCACTCTTTTGGGGATAGGAGCAGTGGGAGCTAGAACAGGAATTGCATCATTAGTACAACAACAACAAGGACTACACAGTCTAAGGGTAGCAGTAGATGAAGACCTAGAGAGAATTGAAAAGTCAATATCGGCTTTAGAAAAATCCCTCACATCATTATCAGAAGTAGTCCTGCAAAACCGAAGGGGAATGGACTTACTGTTTTTTCAACAAGGCGGGTTATGTGTGGCTTTAGGAGAAGAATGTTGTGTATATGCTGATCATACAGGGGTAGTGAGAGACACCATGACAAAACTTCGAGAGGGATTAGAGAAACGCCGAAGAGAAAGGGAACAACAACAAAGCTGGTATGAATCCTGGTTTACTCATTCCCCATGGCTAAATACTCTGTTATCCACAGTTGCAGGACCCCTGATATTACTTATAATTGGTTTAACCTTTGGTCCTTGTATCATGAACAAGGTAATTGCTATTGTAAAAGGGAGGTTAGAGACAGCGCACCTACTGTTAGTCGGGCAACAGTATCAACCAGTCGAGCATCAAGAGGATGCCCCCGTATTAAAGTCAGCAAGAGAAGCTGTAAGAAAATTTGATCAACAAAATGATAGAAAGAAAAAGGGGGGATTGTTATAAGAGACAAATGGTATTTGTTGATCAGATAAAGGGTGAGGTTATAAGAGACATATGGTATTTGTCAATCAGATAAAGGGTGGGAGCCTGGGTATGTGCATGTCTGTCTGGTGTGATTTACAATTACGATAAGAGGCAAATGGCATTTGTTGGTCAGATAGTTTACAAAGAGTGAAGGCCTGAATGTGGGCATGCCTATTTGATGTGATTTACACCAAGTCTGCAATTAGCGATATCCTGTAAAGTAGGCATAGAGGTGAGCTATGCCATATAAGGGAAAAACCTGAGAGGGTCAGCAGAAGACAATGCAGAGGAAGACTACGACCCCCCCCCAGCAACGAAAGGCGCAGCCACAGATGAAACCAAAAAGACCACGTCACCACAGAACCTGAAGATTATAAAAAGAGACTGCCAAAGAGGAGGGGTGCGCGCCGTTGGTGGAGCAGTGACTCCCCGGCCGCCCAGCGCTGCTTTACTTGCTCAACCGCTTGCTGAATTAATAAATTTTATAAGTCACTTGATTTGGCTTCTGAAAGTTATTTTCCCCAATTTCTAACAATCATGGTGCCGTGACTCGGATCCAGGTAACTGTGGTTCAGACTCCCTATACCGGGGAGGCGCCCTATCTCCGGATAGCCCTGGTGTGGACGATTGCTGCACCTGGACCTGGAAATCCGAACCCCCTCCAAATTCGGTGAGCAACTAAAGGAAAACCGCGGAACCCCGTAATATTTGTGCACAAAGACCAAGCGAAGACTCCGGATGGAGTAAGTATAAGTGAAAAAAAAAAAAGAAGGAATCCGTTTGGTTGGGGTTGGGAATCCTGGAGCTCGAGTGTGTGAGAGGTCTCGCTGAGGCCAAGTGAGTGCGGACCCTTTAGTAGTGCGGTTCCCATTGTCCGCAAGGGCGTGGGCCACGAATAAGGGGAACGAGTGCGTGTGTGAAACAAGGGGCTCCGGAAGATGGGACAGAGGAAAAGCAAGCCTTCTGATCCTATGGGAGGAGAAGGGAAGAAATTTCCCGACATTCCTCTGGGCAGTCCGCTAGGACTTATGTTAAAGTATTGGAATGATATCCCCCGAAGAAAAGGAAAAAGTAAAGTAAAAATGACTCATTATTGTATTGAGGTTTGGGGAGGGCAGGCAATTAAGGGTCCGGCAGTGATCTGGCCCCAATTTGGATCATTTGAAAATTGGGTACGGCAAGCCCTCAATATTTGGGTTGATAATAAGGAACCTGTGAACCCTGAAGAAAGGGAATACGCTAGATTGTGGCTCCCCGAACCCCGATCATTACTATATCCCCTGAATGAAAGGAAGAAGACACTAAAACCTAGGGAAGAGGAATTAATCTTACCTCCTCCCTATGCCCCTGGTGCCCCCGAGGAACCTGAGGAGGCACAAGTACAAGCACCCCCTGTAGGGGAAGCCGACCCTCAACCCGAGCCCTCTCGGCGGGTAACCCGGAGTCAAACAAAGGAAACTCCGGGAAATTTATACCCCCTTAGGGAAGTTCCCGTAGCTGGTGGGCAGGGCCCGGCGATTGGGTACGTCTCGGTCCCCCTTAACACAGGGGACGTTCGAGATTTTAAAAAAGAAATGGGGAACTTACTGGAAGACCCCCTGGGAGTTGCTGAGAGGCTGGACCAGTTTCTGGGACCCAGCATTTATACCTGGGATGAATTACAAGCCATCCTAGGTATACTTTTTACCGTAGAAGAGAGAGATACGATTAGGAGAGCAGGAATGAGGTTATGGGACCAACAACATCAGGCTGGACCAGCTGCTGACACCAAGTGGCCCCTTCAGCGGCCGAATTGGAATAATCAGGAGGAAAGGGGCCGAAATGATATGTCCGACTTACGAGCCATAGTAATCCAAGGAATCAGGGAGTCCGTGCCTAGGGGTCAGAACATTAATAAAGCCTTTAAGGAAGAACAGAAAAAGGATGAGACTCCCACTGAGTGGCTCGAGAGACTGCGTAGGTGTCTACAGTTGTATTCGGGGGTAGACCCCACTACCCCCGTTGGGCAGGCCCTCCTTAAAACCCAATTTGTGGCCAAGTCCTGGGTGGATATTAGGAAGAAATTGGAGAAATTAGAGGATTGGCAGGAGAGACAACTGGATGAATTACTTAGAGAGGCTCAGAAAGTGTTTGTTAGAAGGGAAGAGGAAGCCCAGAAGAAACAGACAAAATTGTTAGTTGCTGCTGTGAGAGAAGGGCAGAGGGGATCCGGACGACCTGGACCCCCTGGACGGGATTCTAAGGGACCTAGAAGGCCACCCTCGATGGTGGGCAAAAGGGACGTCAGTGGATTGGAATGTTTCTATTGTAAGAAGAGAGGGTACATGAAGAAAGAGTGTAGAAAACGGATTCAGGACAAAAAAATGTTTAGTGAAGATTAGAGGGGTCAGGGGCTCTTTGTGCTGGGGATCCCAAGGAATTCAGAGCCCTTGATAAAGTTAAAAGTGGGTCCCCAGCATGAGGTAGTCGAGTTCCTTGTGGACTCGGGCGCCGAACGATCCACTGTTCAACGGATACCTAAAGGGTGTAAACCCTCCTCAAAATTTGTGCAGGTGGTTGGGGCAAAGGGGGAACCCTTCTCGGCTCCGGTAATAGAAAATGTAGAATTGGAGTCTAAATGTAAATTTGGGGTTGGATCCCTCTTGGTAGTACCAGAAGCTGAATATAACCTATTGGGGAGGGATCTGATGATTGAATTAGGAATTAATTTGGAAATTAAAAACAAAGATTTGGTAGTTAAGTTATGCCCCTTAAGGGTACAGGATGAGGAGAAGATTAACCCAGAGGTTTGGTATACCCCTGACACGGTGGGTAAACTAGAAATTGAGCCATTTGAAGTAACAATTCAAAATCCCGAAGTACCCATAAGGATTAAACAATATCCTCTTTCCCAAGAAGGGAGAGCAGGGCTAAAACCTGAAATTGAGAGGCTTCTAAGAAAAGGACTACTGGAACCCTGCATGTCTCCATTTAATACCCCTATACTCCCTGTTAAGAAATCCGATGGGAGTTATCGATTGGTACATGACCTCCGGGAGATAAACAAAAGAACTGTTACCAGATTTCCGGTAGTGGCAAACCCCCATACGTTATTAAGTCAACTAAACCCTGAATGTCAGTGGTACTCGGTGATAGATCTCAAGGACGCCTTTTGGGCTTGTCCCCTTAAGGAGCAATGTAGAGACTACTTTGCCTTTGAATGGGAGGACCCAGACACCCATAGAAAACAACAACTAAGATGGACAGTACTCCCCCAGGGATTTACAGAATCCCCCAATTTATTTGGGCAAGCACTGGAACAAATTTTAAGGAACTATCAGTTAGGGGAAGGAGTGACCTTGATACAGTATGTGGATGACTTGTTACTGGCTGGGCAGAGCCAAGATGATGTCAGAAATGAAAGTATTAAGCTGCTGAATTTCCTTAGCATGCAAGGACTCAAAGTATCAAAATCAAAACTGCAGTTTACAGAAGAAGAAGTAAGGTACTTGGGACACTGGATTACTAAAGGATGCAAGAAGTTAGATCCTGAAAGAGTGAAAGGTATTTTGTCTTTGGGAGCACCAAAAAGCAAGAGGCAAGTTAGGCAGATTTTAGGGTTGTTAGGATATTGTCAGCAGTGGATTGAGGATTTTAGTAATAAAGTAAAATTTTTATACCAAAAATTGGTTATTGATGGATTAGTAAAATGGAGTCAGGAAGATGAACAAAAACTGGAAGAACTTAAGAAAGACCTGATTAATGCCCCTGTATTAAGTTTACCAGATGTAAGAAAACCCTTTTATCTCTTTGTCAATAGCCATGAGGGAACAGCTTATGGGGTACTGACCCAAGAGTGGGCAGGAAAAAAGAAACCTGTAGGATATATTTCCAAACTCCTAGACCCAGTAAGTAGAGGATGGCCCTCTTGCTTACAATCTATAGTGGCAGTAGCTCTGTTAGTGGAAGAAGCAAATAAAATAACCTTTGGGGGGGGGAATTGAAAGTATTAACCCCTCATAATATCAGGGGAATACTGCAACAAAAAGCAGAAAAATGGATCACTGATGCTCGACTGTTAAAATATGAGAGCATCCTGATCCACTCTCCTAAGTTGGAGATTGAAACAACCTCCCTTCTGAACCCAGCTCAGTTTCTATATGGAGAACCCGAAGAGAACTTAACCCATGACTGTATACGATGTATAGAGCAACAAACTAAAATCAGGGAAGATTTAGAAGACCAGGAACTTGAAGAGGGAGAAAAAATTTATGTGGATGGATCCTCCAGGGTACTTAATGGAAGCCAGAGGTCGGGGTATGCACTAATTAATGGAAAAACTTTGAAGGTAATCGAATCTGGCCCCCTTAGCCGGTCCTGGTCGGCACAAGCGTGTGAATTATATGCTGTACTTAGAGCACTGAAGTTATTAAAAGGAAAACAAGGAACAATCTACACTGACTCAAAATATGCTTTTGGGGTGGTCCACACCTTTGGAAAGATATGGGAGGAAAGAGGGTTAGTCAATTCACAAGGAAAAGGGTTAATACACGAATCCCTAATAAAACAAACCCTTGAAGCTCTGAGAGAACCCCTCCAAATTGCTGTAGTACATGTCAAAGGACATCAGCGGGGAACCTCTGAACAGATAAGAGGAAATAATTTAGCAGATGAGGAGGCTAAAAGGGCCGCGCTTTTACCTTTATGCCAAAAGAATCCCCAGGATATAAAAGATTCAGAGGCAGGGATAGCTCCCTCATTCACACGGCAGGAGGAAGAAAGATTAAAACAAGAAGGGGTTATCAAGGAAGGAAATAGATGGGTCCTACCAGATGGGCGAGAGGTTCTCCCTAAAACTCTAGCCTGGAAAATCTTACAGGATCTGCACACCAAGACGCACTCTCACTGGTCGGTAAAAGCATTAGTAGATCATTTTTCTAATAAATACATGTGCATAGGGGCTTATAACCTTGCTAAGCGACTGGTAAGTGCCTGTTTAATTTGTCAGAAAGTAAACAAACAGCAATTACGAGAAAAGATACCTGGGGGATGAGAACTAGCGATCAGACCTTTTGCCAAAATTCAAGCTGACTTTACAGAATTGCCCAGAGTAGGGAGGTATCGCTATTTACTAGTGTTGGTAGATCACCTTACTCATTATGTGGAGGCAATTCCAACTGCCAGAGCTACAGCACAAGTGGTGATAAAGGCAATATTAGAGCATATTGTTCCTAGGTATGGGGTCATAGAAATAATCGATTCTGATAGGGGTCCACATTTTACATCAAGAGCTGTTAAAGAAGCATTAGCACCCATGGGAACAAAATGGGAATATCATACTCCCTATCACCCTCAGAGTTCGGGAAAGGTGGAAAGAATGAATGGGGAAATAAAGAAACAATTAACTAAACTGATGTTGGAGACTAATCTATCCTGGGTGAAATGTCTCCCACTGGCTCTGTTAAATATTCAAACTCAGCCTCGGAGCGACACGGGAATTTCGCCCTTTGAGATGCTGTTTGGGATGCCCTATGATTTGGAAATTCCCACCAATCACCCAGTAATAGAAAATCAATACCTTTCTGAGTATGTTAGTCAGCTAATGAGAAGGCGAATGGAGCTCCGAGAAAGAGGATTAATCACCCAACGACCTCCGTTGCACATGGCAATACATAACATTAAACCTGGGGACTCGGTACTTGTAAAAACATGGAAAGAGACTTCACTAACTCCTAAATGGGAAGGTCCGTTTCTCGTTTTACTTACCACAGACTCTGCTATAAGAACTGCTGAAAGGGGATGGACTCACGCCAGCCGAGTTAAAGGACCGCTTGCTGCGGACACCTGGGAATCTACTCCCCTCCCAGAAGGACTGCGACTCCGGATAAGGAGGAAATCTTACAAACCCCATGAGTGAGACTGTATTTTGCTCGAATCCTGGTTGAATATGCTATCTCTTTGTGTGTTTCAAGTATAAAGGGTGTAAGGACAGTTGGTGGGCTCATTGTAAATCCGGTTATCCTTCTAAAGATGTTTATAGTGAATGTTATGAGGCAAAATGAGGATTAACTGAGCTATATCTTAATTGTGCTGTGAACATAGGACGAATTGTTTATCTTTGCTAAAGGAATTAATCCTGAGAAAGGGTGTGTGCACGCCAACGAAACCAAAGAAAATAATCCAGAAAGCATAACAGTGGTTTGTCGAAAACAGGTATCATAAAAAAAAAAACCAAAAAACAAAAAAAAAAACCCAACCACCATAGTTGGGGAGCCTATAAGGTCCGGGAAAGGGAACGGGGAACCCCTGAAGACTGCGACTGCTGCTGAGAAGATGAGAAACCTTGCTGCTCCAAGCAAAGGAGTAGGCAAAGGAGGCAGAGGCGCGAGGAGACGGTGGGGAATTAGAAACCCCAAGCCCTCCGGTAAAAGGCCCCATAACCCCGGGTTACGAGTAATTCCGACACCCACTCGGAACGTGACCAATGAAAAGCATCACACCCTTTTCAAAACCCGCCATCAAGGAATAACTTTGAGCCCTCCAACGCTCCTAAGATATGTAATTGTATTTTGGTTTTGTTATCCTGTGCACACCACTGCCAGTAATATGCATCAACCTCACAAGTGGTCATTAATTCAGATGGAAGCCTCGCAACTCATAAACTCCACAATCACTGCAGGAAGCCCTTCCTTTAAGGTACACTTGAGCTCCTTGATTCGAGCAGGAGAAGGAGATACCTGGAAGTGGCAAGCACAATATAAGGCCTTTTATATATGTCCCGCCTCCAACCCCGGGAAAGGATACTGTAATTATTCAAGGCATTATTACTGTGCATATTGGGGATGTGAAACATGGGCTTCTGATTGGACGGGATCGGGCGAAGCATATTTAGTTGTAGGGTGGGGACCTCCTGGGTGTAAAAAGCCACAACCTCACCACTATGGATGTGGTGACGAGGATGGTGTACCGTGGTCCTCGTGCAACATAGAAGGCTGCTGTTCATATATATACCTTAACGTATCCAAGCCTCAGGACCCTAGCTGGACCGTTGGGAGAAGTTGGGGCAGCCGATTTTGGGAACAAGGTACTGATCGGGGAGGGCTATTTTCAATTAAAAAGGAGCCGGTACCTCCAGTAATACCACAGGCTATACAGGCTATTGGACCAAATAAGGCGATGAAAGAAACAAATAGGAATAAAGAAAAAAGAAAAACAAATAAAGGCTCAAAAAGCGGGACTACCACCCTTCCCTCCCTAATTCAGGTAGAACCTATCTTAACACCAGAAACCAACCCCC
>JADKXW010016298.1:0-10563 GCA_017315185.1 Bubo scandiacus
TTTTTTTTTAAAGATGCTTGCTATCTTTTTGTCTACAGCATGTAAAATTTCCCAACATAGGACAACTAAGAAGGGACATACATGTTCAAACTTGGCAAAAATGTATTTCAAGGGAGCTGGATGTTAGGCACAAAACTATGCATGTCTCTCTCTTACAAGTTTTCATTGTATCACCTAAGGTGTCAACATATCCCACACCTTAAATTGCTGCATTGTTTGAAACCAGTTCTTCTTATATGTTTTTAAAATAGCCAACTTAAAAAAATTGTGATACTTCTATGCAACTCCATAAAAATTGACCCACCAGCTCAGTGATCTTTTTAATACAAGCCAAGATCTGTAGCCAAAATGACCTGTGTCTTTAAAAAGAATCTTTTTGTGCTTTTTCTCAAGTTTATGTACTTCTGATAAGCTATATTTTTAATTAGAATTATAAAGTCTAGATGGTAGATTTCCCCAAATGTTTGGGGCTGAGCCTTTTTGTTTGCATCCTCTCTAACAACAGAAAATTCCCCAGTAATTTACTGTGTTAGCTAAGCAAGGTGCAAGTTGGTGTGACTTGGTTTAACTTACAGTGAAAGAAGCTAGTGGGTAATCTGGCAAGAGCACGGAAAGTGGCAGTGCTTTCACATATTAAAAAAAAAAAAAGTTAAAAAATGGAATGCTTTGGAAAACAAATTTCACCAGATGTCATATTCTATTATTTCCTGTCAAGGCAAACAAGAGCAGCCCCACTTTCTGTGGAAGTGCCAGACAACTGGAACAACAAGTGAACATAATGGTATTTGTTAAATGGTGGGCTGTGACTTTTGTCAGAAAACTTCAGATAAAATACCACAAAATAAATTGTTTGGGGAGAGGGAGTAGGAGTTGAACTTTAACTAACTTTGGATTCAGTTCTGCATAGTCTGAAGTTGAGAAGCTTAATGACCTGGATTTTCATCTACTCTGGACAGGTATCCAGAGCAAGAAATCCACTAATGGCTATCATAAATCTTAGTGTTAGGATCAAGTTTTCCCTTCTCAACTTCAAAATAAAAGCTTTCACCTATCCCTTGGCATGTACCCTAGCAGGAATAGTTTTTCTGGGAGACCTTTGGCAAAAGGTGTTTTTTCATGGCTGACCAAGGTTTCAGTGTGCGTGCAAGATGCTAACGTGTGAGACTTCTTACTGCCTTGAAATGAAAATGCTTTAGTTCAGCTCTGTTATTTTAGAAATAATTTTGACTACTTATTTTGGCATTGGGTTTGCCTGTTATTTCTCACCTTGTATGTCAGAAACTGCTAGTGTCTTGTCTGGGATTTTAGGAACTCTCTTCAGTCTTCTTGCAATGCTTTTAATTAACAGGCTCAGAGTTGAACAGGAAGACATTAGTAAGAGCTTCCCATTGAATAACAGTAGTGCCAGAACTGACATAGACTGTATACTGTGAAACTTGAAGTTTGTCTTCTAGCGCTCTTGCTTCTCCTAAAATGTGATTTCGTAAGTGTACTCTGCGTACCTTAAGGTGTTCTGACAGTATGAGAGGCTGTTTTTAAGAAATCCCTTACAAAGAATTCAATATAAATCAATTTAAATACTCGAATAGAAGGATGACATGGTTATTTGGGAGAAATAGGCAACCATGATAAAATGATATAAGAGGACTTGCAGATAACCTGAAGTTAGTGTTTGTGAATACCATCCTAAATGTTATTTGGAACCAATACTTTACTTGAATTTAGATCGCTGGACTCAATTCACAGTATATTTGGTGCTAAATTTAAGTCCATCAGAGAATGTCACTTGATCTAATGGGCTCTTCATGCTCTGGGGAATCTCATGTATATTTTGTAGTGTTTGTTTTTGTTATTGCTATTTTGTTCTTATTTTCTCTAATCCTTTTGTGTTTTGATATAAATCTCATTGATTATACAGAGTATGATGCTTGTAGGAAGAGCACAAAAGAATATGCTATTTTGGTCAGCTTACAGGTCAAATTAAGCAGTGAGAAATACAGAAGGGAGAGCACTAGGTCTGGAAATAATTTGAAGGGATACTGATAAAAGGGTACTCACCTTCCTCTTGCTGTGTTGAAGACTGAATCTAAACTTCTGCAATATGTGTATGCTTAGTATATAAGCATTTCTACAAGACTGTAATGCTCTTCTCTTCCATGTGTAAAGAATGCTAAGTCCTCTACTTGAAAAATTTTCATTGTGCTGGATACACTGTCTTTGTGCTCATGATAAAATCTGGAGTTTAAGCTTATCTGTTTCAAGTACACTTCTTTGAGAAATTATATTTTGACCTTGTAAATTGTGTACCTCAGTGGGTAGGTCAGGAGAGCAGACATGTTTTATCTGTACATGCTGTTTAGGAAATATTTTACTTAAAGTTGAATTTGTCAGTAGAATTTTAATTTAGCATTGTAGAGAGAGCTTGTATTCAGAAATACCTGCTTGGGTGTTTCTGTACTTATAATATTAGGAAGAGTTTGCTGATTGATTTATAATCAGCTATTTATTTGAAGAAAAATTATAAAAAAGTTATACAATGTTTTATACCTGAAATAACTTGGAAGTTCTTTATTTAGAATCAGAGTTTTGGTGCTTTTAAAGAAAAAAAATTATTTTTTTAAGAAGTCATTACTTTGGCTAATACATATTCCCACTTTGTATGTGAAAAGCACTGCATTTTGTGTGAAATGCAGAATAATAAAGGGAAAACATGGCTTAATTTAAACCCTACATAATTTGTCTTTGATTTAAATTAAAATTGGTTCAAGTCCACTGGAAGAAGAAATTTGAAATGACCTGTGATTTAACACATCAACAAATTTTGGGGTTCAAATATCTTCCCTGTGTGTTGTTAAAAACTACAGTGCATCTGATACCTCTTACAGTATGGTATTAATTATTAAAGGCTCGTGTTCTAGGCTCATCGACTAGTAATTGTATTTGACCTCTCTTGTTCAAATAAGTCTTGCCTTGAGGCACTCTGAGTCTCCCAGTGGGTTCAAGATTGGAACTTGCTTTTGAACATGCTAAATGCACCTTTTTGTGGGGGCACAAGAAAACTCCTTCCACTTCATGTGTGCTGTCCACCCTGAATTCATTAGAACTGGTTTGGGAAGGTCTGCTGGGGCCCCAGCTCCTTCCTCCCTGCCCCTGCTCTGATCTGCTGTCTTTGTTGTAAAAATACCTTGGTAGCAGCGATGGGCAGGCGAAGGGTCTGAGCAGACCGGCTAGATGGCTGTCAGATTTTGCCACATGTCCTGGTACCCTAGGACCCAGGGTATGACCAGCAGCAACTCAGTGCTGTAACTTCACTGCCTTCTATTTAAAGACTGCCCTGAGTCAGAAGTGAGAGCTGCTGGGGATGACAGTTGCTTCAGGCAACCCTGGGGAGGACATGGTCAGGGGTAAAAATCACCAGCAACGGCCTGAGCTGGGAAGGGCATGGAGGGGTACCATGGCACTGAGTGTGACAGATCATCTGAGACCTCATCCTTCATAGAGGATGAAGAAGAGGTGGTGGCTGTGGACCCAGATGAAGCAGAGGAGCTGACTAACAGGTACTGCCTTCCCAAGGAAATTGCAGCCTTGGGAAGCTGGCACCTTCATCTCACACCACCAGCCCTGGGGGGGATGCCAAGACTGGGGCCCAGCACTGGGTTTAGTGCCTTTTCCTCCCTTCCATTTCCCCATTGCAGCAGTTAAAAAGTGTGGGAAAGTGTTGGGGGGGGGTGTGTGTGTGTGTGTTTCAGATAGGTATGGCTTTAATTAAGTTTTGTGTATTAAGTGCCTGCCCTGAGTTCCCTGAAAGCTTTTCTATTTAAAGATCCTCTGGCGTGCCAGCTCAAGTGGCATCTCCCTCTGCTCCTCCCTTTCTGGCTGACTCTGTCACATATCGATCTTAAATGCTCTACAGATTTGCCTGTCAGGGAGAAAATGGTCAAAGAATATAATGGCGCATTGAAATTTGTTCCTTTTTACTGACCTTTCTTCCTTCCCACTCATCCCTCCCTCTTCAGTCTCTTCTTCCCCAAAAAGGAAAAACTTGTTCCACGCACTCACCACTGCCGGTCAGGATTTGTGTGGCTGATTTTTTGGGCGGAATGAGGAATATTTTATCACTTTGATTATTTTTTTTTTTCTTAATAACTTGCACAGAAACTGTTTGTTGTCCTAATATTGCATTACTACCGTCAGGAAAATAACAAGAGAGACAGTGGCCCAGCACCTAGTGCATGGCACTGGTCCTGTGCAGGATGTGGAGGCATCTGCAGTTCAATCCATGTTTACAGACTCCTATGGCCATGCCAACGCTGTTGATTTCAAAAAGAGACCATGAGGCCCGAGAGTCTGCCTGCACGTATTGGGTCGCAAGATTTCTTCCTTGTCTTGAGTAAAGCCTATCAGCTTTGGGTGGATACTGTAGGAAGAACAAAACACATTAATGTTGACAATTTAAAGTATTTTCAGAAACCATGTTTTTAAGAAATTTGGGTCATACAGTTCCTAAAACCTAAGTGCTGTGGAGCCATCCTGCATTTACAAACCTCTCCAAGTATACCACAGTTCAAAGCACTTTCTAACTTTGCTGATGGTCACTGGAAGAGAGTAAGATGTCAGAAGAGAGGTGAGGGGACTCTGTGCAGCCTAACCCACCCTGAGTGCTGCGGAAATGAAATTCAAATGGAAACATAGCCCAGGACTATAGGAAAACCTCCTTGCAGTGGAAATAGAGAGCTAGTTTTCCAAAGAAGTGGGATGACACCCCTGGTGTGTAATGCTACTTTTCTCCTGAGGGAGATTTTGACTCTTTAGTCCCATACTGGCAGAGAGAGGGGTTACATGACTATAAATGCTACTTGTGCATGGGTGTAGCTGCAATCCTATGAGAAAACAAGCTGAAGTCAGTGGAGTGAAGCTACTCACTGCAGATAGCTAAAACACAACTGATTGGATATTTTTTAATGCAATCTGCTAATAATAAAACTCAATTTGTAAAACATAAGTGGAAACAGCCAACTTCTCCCTTAAAGGGAGGGAAATACATGTAGCCTCGCAGTTATTTACTGCTCCTGCTGGGAGGATGGCTTCTCCACAGGTGCCTGTTAGTAGCTCCTTGCAGCTGGGTCTTGCTTCTAGCTGGCAGCCTCCACAATGCAAATTTGGGTATTGCATTTCACCATTTAATTAAATCACAGCAATCATTCCCTTTTAGCTCTCAGTTATATTAAGAATTGCAGAGTCTATCTCTATCATTAACTGTCTTACTAATAAGAGAGGTCAGAGTCTAACAGAGAGGCTTTTAACAGCTATGCTCAGTGGTAACTGACTATATTTAACTCCATTTGATTAGTCTAATTAGGAGATGTAAAATTTTGGTTTTAGCACAGATATGGTAACTGCACTGAGTGCTCAGAAATAGCTAATAGTTAGTAAACTTAAATAAAACTGGCTCTAACTGCTTAAATTTTATTGTTGCAAATGGTTGTTGAGCTTAAGGCCTTCTCCTGTGCTTAGTGCCTGGGCAGAACTGGGAGGTGCTGGCTAAGCCAAAACAGCTGGGCTGAGCCCCTGAGACATACTCAGTCTGTAAGCTAATTATTTGTTGACAAACAAGTTTTCAAGCCCCTGTTGCAGAACAGAATATTTTTGTGCTTTGAAAATGTATCTTAGAGGATATGTAATCAATATGCAAACTTGGCTGAAGACAGCCTGTCCTGGACCCTGTTGTCATTAATTTATTTTTAACAACCCCAAGCTCTCTGCTGCTTTCATCTTCCTCCTCTGCATGCAGTTGAACAGCACCTGGCTGTGCAACATTGCAGTCTATTGAGAAGTTGAAAAATCTAAAAAAAAGATTAGGCATTTGTGGGAATTAAGAATTGGTGGTTAGCAAAATCTAAACTGACCTTTAGGCTAGAAGAATGATTGTGGATAACTGAGGCAACATTACAGAACACCATGTTCCGAGCGTGAGAAGCAGCAGGTCGGAACACCACCTGCAGAGAGTGTGGTGAGTGTGTGAGCAGTAAAGAGACAAAATCTGAAGGTCAGTAGGATGTAGAAGTAGAAATGAAACTATGTAAACCATTGGTAATAAATTGGGAGCTTGCATACAGTGCAGCAGCATTTGCTCTTGGCAATGCTCCCCCTTCAACAAACTTGAGTGAGTTTGTCATGATTCAGCACGTTGCTCCGATCCTGACTGGTCCGAGATCGGTAGGCATTTGTTATTGTGGACTCAAATAAGCCCTGAAAGCTTCCTCAGTACTAATGCTATTGATTTTTTTATTTTATGTTTTGCTATGCCCAAGTCAACCTAATGCCAAGCCATGAAACTGGCAAAGGAAAAGCTAGCAGCAAAGTTGGTATAGATTTGTTTGCTTTGTCTTTTCTGATGACCTATAAATCTTACCTTATAGAACTAGCCTTGCTAGAGAGTACTACACCTAGGCTGTAGTACAGATAAACAGCTGTACATGCTGGGTTTTTGTTTTTTTGTTTGGGGGCTGGGTGTTTGGGGGGTTTTGGCTAAGACATGATTATTAATATTGCACTGTCAGTCTCGCATTGAACTGTGGGCTTTAGTCTAAGCTGTCCTGCTAGGTATGGTCTCCAGTCCAGCCCAGTCACCACAACTGGCTCTAAGTCCCATCACTGGGCTTCGATACCACATTGTCCCACCACTGCCTGGTCAGGCTGTTGTCTCATGGGGTGACTTCAGTCTTCAGTTAGCACCGAGCTCATCAGAGATGAGATGGTCTGTGCATCAGTCTGCATGGACCGCATTGTGTGCCAGCCCAGTGCAGCCCTTCTTGTGCTGTGCTCTGGAGAGCAAATTCATGGAAAAGTAAGGCCAGCACTGCTAGTATCAGAACTACCTTTTTGTTTCCAATAGGCACTGAGCAGTTTTGCTGAGTGCCCTTTATAAAAATGTTATGGTTAGGAGAGTTTGCTTGATGGAGAGATTATGGCTCTCCTCAGGATTTCCTCTTCTCCTCCTTGTCGCAGGAGAAGAGTCAGAGATCACTCAGACCTGATCTAGTAGTTAGTTTATCAGGTTCTAAGCAGTAAATGTAGGTATGTAAAATATTTAATAAGTACAGATGGATTGGTGGTCAATACTGTTTACTACACTTAAAGTTAGTATGGGATGCAAAGATTATCGCCTAAGCTTACTATATGTATCTTAAATGTTACATGCAAAAAATGTCACCCATCGATGCCTGCTGTCAGGTAAGGGATCTCAGCCTCAAGGGGTACCCTTGAGAGGTGTCCCTACTCAAGGGGAGATCACTGCCACACAGCCAGCTGCTATGGAGGGAGAGCTCAACAGAACCTGATGGCTGCAGATTTTTATAGTGTGAAGTGGTTAATTCATAGTCAGATTTTCTGCTGTGTTCATGCAGTTTCAGCTGCTTATCGGCCCAGTCTCTTTGGTTTTGGTGCTGGGTTCTCACTGGTAGCCTTACAATAGGATTAACTTTGGTTAGGCCTACTTGAAGAGCATCTGCCTGGACCAAAGTTCAGTTAGTTCAAACAGGAGGAGTGCATCCGTCACACTCCTTCAAAGACCTCTGCATTCTGCCAGGTGCTCAGCACCCTCTGGAGCAGTACCAACTGCTCCTCAGGGGTGTTCCCCTGCCTCTGCAGCCTGCAGGCATCTCTGGCACCCATGAGGTGCTGTGTCGCAACCTGTGGCAGTCGGTCAGCTGGGTTCTGCTTCTCTGATGCTGTGGTCAGGAGCAAGATTTCTTCAATTTTGTCTTATCCTAAT
Organism: Bubo scandiacus; assembly: GCA_017315185.1. NCBI lineage: Eukaryota > Metazoa > Chordata > Aves > Strigiformes > Strigidae > Bubo > Bubo scandiacus. Next base: position 7,775 of record JADKXW010016298.1, read on the forward strand.
TACCTAGTGTCCTGGTTTAGCCAGGATAGGGTTAAGTTTCCCCAGCAGTGGGGGGAGCTCTAGCCGGGTTATTCGTATACCATGCTGACATCACGTCCAGGCGCCAGAGCGCGGGAAGAATCGGTGGATGGGTGGGTTGGTGCAGCCGGTTCTCTCACTGCTGTATCGGTATATACCTTGCTCTGTTCATTGTTATTACTGTTATTCTTATTGTTATTGTTGTTGTTTGCTGTGTTGCTGTTGCACTGTTGTATTAAACCTTTCCTTATCTCAGCCCCGGGGCTTTGTATTTCACTCCCTTTGTGGGGGAGGGGCAGCGGCCGCGTGGTCTCAGACCCCGGCAGGGATTAAACCACCACAACTTTGGCGCCCAATGTGGGGCTGGAGAAGACTGAGATAAGGACAAAAGGAGAAGGTGTGTTAGAGCAATCTGTTAGGTGTAATTTTTTCGGGTTTTATTTGCATTTGTTTGATAAGGAACATTTGCAATGCTAACCAATTTGCTTGCGTGCTGGGGCTGGATTAATCCTTATATCCACTCTGTGCTCCTAGTGCTGGAGTTTGTTCTCGGTGGAAAATGTATCAAGGGTCTTGTTCTGCTCTACTGGTTACTGTCTGCTTATAATGGGCTCGTATCGCTGCTTGTGGGGGTGAACCGCTACCTGTTTGCTGCCTGGTCTTTCGTTTGGGGTCTCACCCCCTCTATGGGTGAGCCAGGGGAAGAGATCCTCTCGGTTTTTGAGAGTTTCAGCTATCCCTGGAGCACCCAGGCCAGTGTGCTTGTGGCACTGTGCTTTCTAAATGTCTGCCAGATCTTGTTTTGGGCCATGCGGTACTTCTCCAACAATAGCACCACCCGGAAACCTGCCCTGAGGGCAGATAGTTATAAATGGCAAGGTGTGTGGGAGAAGATGGGCAAGTACCTGAGTCAGTGGTCACCCCCAACGTTCTGGGATTTCACTCCCAAACAAGTGCAGAGTCCTGATAAACTGGTGGAGTGTTTGAAAAGGTCTGCTGCCAATCTGACAAACCCCGGGAGATGCAACTCGCTGCGATGTGCTGGGGGCTTGCCCATGCTTACCGCATTGCCCTTAACACTGATCACTGCCCTCAAGGGGGAGAAAGGGCTGCAGGGTCTGAAAGTGAACCTGCTGGTATAGCAGCTGGGCCAGGGGGACAGGCAGTGCCTGTACCGGTCGCCTCCACCAGCACAGCAGCCTGGCCAGAGGGACAAGCAGTACCAATATCAGTCGCCCCAATACGGAAAACCAAATATGCCAAAAAATCCCCTTGCAGTGTACAGGGTGGTGATGAACCAGGCCCATCACGAGAGCAGGAGGAAGAGCCAGAGATAATCATCCGATCTGTATCCCTCAGTGAGTTGCGAGATATGCGGAAGGATTTCAGCCGCATTGCAGGCGAGCAAATTTGCACCTGGCTGCTCTGGTGCTGGGATGGTTGAGCTGCTGGTTTTGAACTGGAGGGGAGAGAGGCCAAGCAGCTGGGACCTTTAGCCAGGCAGGCTGGTATTGACAAGGCAATAGGGAAACAGGCTCAAACCCTCAGCCTTTGGAGGCGACTCCTGCTCGGTGTGAGGGAGAGGTACCCCTACAAGGATGATGTTCTATGTCGGTTAGGCAAGTGGACCGACATGGAGAAAGGCATTCAAAACCTCAGGGAAATGGCTGTGTTTGACATGGTCTATGGTGATCTGAGTAATGAGCAGTCACCAATGGATCCAGATCAGGCCCCTTGCACACAGCTGATGTGGTGGAAGTTCCTGCAAAGTGGACCAGAGGGACATTCCAAAGCATTAGCAGTAGCATCCTGGTGGCGAGACACCCAGACTCAGACAGTGGACAAAGTGATTATCCAGCTCCGGCAATATGAGGGAAGTCTCCCTTCCTCCCAACATGCTTTGGTTTCAGCTGTAGAGGAACTGTCTCAGAGGCTCCAGAAAATGGAACAGGACATGTCCTACGTTCCACCTGCATGGGCCGATGTCTCAGCTATTAGAAGCAGGCGCTTCCCCACCCAAGAGAAGGGCAGTGGAAGGCACACACCACGGGGCACCCTGTGGTTCTTCCTCCGCGACCATGGGGAAAACATGAGGAGGTGGCATGGACAGCCCACTTCCACCCTAGCTGCACGAGTACAGCAGCTGAAAGGGAAGACCACCATGAAAGGGGAGTCTTCCAAGAGAGATGCAGCTCCAGTGTCCAGTCGGAAATCCCCCAGACAGAATAGAATGGCCAACAGTATGCTTGACCCTCTTGAGGGGACCAGGAAGTCATTCTTGCAGGAGTCACTCTTAGATCAAGTGAGTGATGGTGAGCAGGATTAGAGGGGCCCTGCCTCCAGCCAGGTGGAGGAAAGGGATAATCGGATTTACTGGAAGGTGTGGATCCGATGGCCTGGCACATCAGAACCACAAGAATATAAGGCCTTGGTAGACACTGGCTCACAGTGCACCCTGACGCCATCGAGTCACAGTGAAGTCGAATCCATCTGCATCTCTGGAGTGACAGGGGGGTCCCAACAGCTGACCATATTAGAAGCTGAAATAAGCTTAACTGGGAAGGACTGGCATAAGGACCCCATTGTGACTGGCCCAGATGCCCCGTGCATCCTGGGTATAGACTACCTCAGGAGAGGGTACTTTAAATACCCAAAAGGGTACCGGTGGGCCTTTGGTATAGCTGCCCTGGAGGAGATTGAGCAATTGTCCACCTTACCCGGCCTCTCAGAGGACCCCTCGGTGGTGGGGTCGCTTAAGGTTGAAGAGCAGC